>JAUCMX010000006.1:6213603-6326103 GCA_033459395.1 Hemibagrus guttatus | reverse complement strand
GCATCGGCACTATTTTCTCCAGCACACTAGATACTGCTGCCCCCATTCGATTAAAAAAGGTCAGAGATAAAACATCTGCACCATGGTATAATAGTCATACTCACGCCCTCAAGAGAGCAACCTGTAATCTCGAGTGAAAATGGAGAAAAACTAAATTAGAAGTTTTCAGAAGTGCATATAAAGACAGTATGTCCAGCTATAGACAGGCTCTAAAAGCTGCTAGTGCTGAGCATTTGAGCAAACTGATAGAAATAAACCAAAACAATCCCAGATTCTTATTTAGTACAGTGGCTAGACTAACAAAACATCAGATATCTGAAGAGAGTACTCCATCACAGTTTAGTAGTGAGGACTTTATGAACTTCTTCACTGACAAAATCGATAGTATCAGGAATAAAATAATGGATGTTCAACCTTTGACAGCATCCGGTGATCTAGTCCAACCTAAAGCTCCACATTTAAAGCTACAATGCTTTACAGGTATAGGGAAGGAAGAGCTGTATAAACTTATCACCACGGCTAATTCAACAACATGTTTGTTAGATCCAATTCCAACTAGATTACTGAAAGAAGTGATACATACAGCTGGAGAGCCTCTCCTCAACATTATTAATTCCTTGTTATATTTAGGTCACATCCCTAAACCTTTCAAGTTAGCAGTTATTAAGCCTCTTCTTAAGAAACCTAAACTAGACCCTAATGACTTATTAAATTACAGACCGATTTCAAACGTTCCTTTTATATCTAAAATATTAGAAAAGGTTGTGTCTACTCAATTATGCTCCTTCTTACAGGAAAACTTTATCCTTGAAGAATTTCAATCAGGTTTCAGGCCCCATCATAGTACAGAATCTGCACTAGTAAAAATCACTAGTAAAAAATTTTTAGCTTCGGACCAAGGCTGCATCTCAATATTAGTCTTACTTGATCTTAGTGCTGCATTCGACACTATAGATCATAACATTCTCGTAGACCGCTTACAAAATCACATAGGTATTCAGGGACAGGCATTAAAATGGTTCAGATCCTACCTGTCTGATCGATACCATTTTGTAGATTTAAATGGAGAACTGTCCAGTGTAATGCCAGTGAAATATGGGGTTCCACAAGGATCAGTTTTAGGACCTCTGCTTTTCTCAATATACATGCTTCCCTTAGGCAACATCATTAGAAGGCATGGGATTAGTTTCCATTGTTACACTGACGATACACAGTTATATATCTCATCAAAACCAGATGAAATATCTAAACTGTCTAGATTAACAGAGTGCGTTAAAGATATTAAAGATTGGATGACTGATAATTTTCTATTACTAAATCCTGATAAGATGGAGATATTACTGATTGGTCCAAAAACCAGTACACAGAAGCTCTCACAATTCAACCTGCATTTAGAAAGATGTTCTGTACAGTGAAAGACCTGGGCGTAATATCAGACAGCAATTTGTCCTTTGAAAAACATATGTCTGATATTACAAAAATAGCCTTCTTCCACCTCAGAAATATCGCCAAGCTTAGGAACATTTTATCTGTATCTGATGCAGAAAATCTAGTTCATGCTTTCATGACCTCCAGACTGGACTATTGTAATGCATTACTAGGTGGTTGTCCTGCATCTTCAATAAACAAGCTACAGTTAGTCCAGAATGCAGCCACCAGAGTCCTTACCAGGTCAAGAAAATATGATCATATAACCCCAATATTATCATCCCTGCACTGGCTACCTGTTAAGTTTAGAATTGATTATAAACTAGCACTACTTACGTACAAGACTCTAAATGGTTTTAAGTCTTCTAACACATTACAATCCATCACGTTCCTTAAGATCTCGAAACTCCGGACTTCTGGTAGTTCCCAGAATATCAAAGTCTACAAAAGGAGCTTTTTCGTATTTAGCTCCTAAACTTTGGAACAGTCTTCCTGACAGTGTTCGGGGCTCAGACAGAGTCTCCCAGTTCAAACGTAGACTAAAGACATATCACTTTAGCCAGGCATACACCTAATAAATCCCATAACTTTGTACTCCAATACATCTGATTAAATACACATCATCATCTAGTGCCTGCTAATATTATGAATAGCAGCTACGCTAATTCCTTTCCATTTGTTTCCCTTCTTCTACCCATCCCCGAGTCACACAGAGATTGTGCCAGCTCCTGTGGCATCCAGAGATGGACCAGCTCCAGCTGGGTTCTGCTTTCTGAGGACTGGAGTATTCAAAGCAGCACTGCCAACTCTATGTGGACATTTTACACATAACATTCTACACATGCTGTATCTGCATCACACAACTATCGGGTTTCCTCCGGGTACTCCGGTTTCCTCCCCCAGTCCAAAGACATGCATTGTAGGTTGATTGGCATCTCTAAATTGTCCGTAGTGTGAGTGAATGAGAGTGTGTGTGTGCCCTGCGATGGGTTGGCACTCCGTCCAGGGTGTATCCTGCCTTGATGCCCAATGACACCTGAGATAGGCACAGGCTCCCTGTGACCCGAGTGTAGATCGGATAAGCGGTAGACAATGAATGAATTGAACACTACAACCACAACACACTAGAACATAACACACAATTCCACAATACACACAACACACTAAACCCACAACAAACAATTCTACATCACATACAATTCCACACTACAACAGGAAGTGGGAACATTTCTTCAGTTTGGGGCTTTGTGTTGTGTTACTGACTCACTTAAAAATCAGTGAGGCTGAAATACCACACAACACAGCATGCCACAATACACACCACAACACAATACAACTAAGCATGCCACAATACACACCACACAATCCCACACAACACACTATGCCACAATACACACCACACAACCCAATTCCACACAACACAATACAACTCAGCATGCCAAAATAAACACCACACAATCCCACACAACACACAGCACAACACACCACAACTCACTGTGCCACACCACACACCACAACTCACTGTGCCACACATCACACCACACAATCCCACACAACACACCACACCATGCCACACAGCACAACTCACTGTGACACACCACACCACAGAACACACCACAACACAACTCGCTAAGCCATAAAATACAACACAACACACTATGCCACAATACACACCACACAATCCCACACCACACACCACACCATGCCACACAGCACAACACACCACAACTCACTGTGCCACACAACACACCACACAATGCCTCACAACACAGCACAAATCACTGTGACACACCACACAACAGAACACACCACAACACAACTCACTATGCCACAAAATACAACACAACTCACTATGCCACAATACACACCACACAACACAAAACCACACAACACAATACAACTCAGCATGCCACAATACACACCACACAATCCCACACAACACACCACGCCACACAGCACAACACACCACAACTCACTGTGCCACACAACACACAACACACCACACACCACAACTCACTGTGCCACACAACACACCACACCATGCCACACAGCACAACTCACTGTGACACACCACACCACACCATACCACACTACACCACACCACAGAACACACCACAACACAACTCGCTATGCCACAATACACACCACACAATCCCACACAACACACCACACCATGCCACACAGCACAACACACCACAACTCACTGTGCCACACAACACACCACACAATCCCACACAACACAGCACAACTCACTGTGACACACCACACCACACCACAGAACACACCACAACACAACTCACTAAGCCACAAAATACAACACAACACACTATGCCACAATACACACCACACAACCCAATTCCACACAACACACTATGCCACAATCCCACACAACCCAATAACACAACCCAATACAACTCAGCATGCCACAATACACACCACACAATCCCACACAACACACCACACCATGCCACACAGCACAACACACCACACAATGCCTCACAACACAGCACAAATCACTGTGACACACCACACGACAGAACACACCACAACACAACTCACTATGCCACTAAATACAACACAACTCACTATACACCAAAACACACAATTCCACACAACACATAAAAATGAACATGTTCTAACTTACTGTGGAAGTAATTAACATCTATATACATGTCGGTGAAAAGTTCTATTTTTATAAACCTGTACAGCTTTATATCTTCCTGCCAATCACACGCCAGTGATACATATTGGAAGAATTAAACAAATATTAATCATTAGTGCAGTTGTCAAGACAACCATAGTCAAGTCCAAGACCAGGAGCATATGAGATCGAGTCATGGGGTCCAACTGAAAATAGAGACCGATTATCAAATTCTTTTCAAGGTCAAGCTTTTACTCGAGTCATTTGTGCATCACACTTTAGGCTCATATTAGAAGAAAGCTCAAAACAATAAATCAGTTGTTGTAGAAAAACACTCAGCCATTCCTGGACATTCTCACTGGTACACGTGTCTAAAAGTCTGTGTGTGTGTGTGTGTGTGTGTGTGTATAATCTCAGTTATAAGAATAGAGAAATCATTCATTGTCTACCGCTTATCCGATCTACTCTCGGGTCACGGGGAGCCTGTGCCTATCTCAGGCGTCATCGGGCATCACGGCAGGATACACCCTGGACGGAGTGCCAACCCATCGAAGGGCACACACACACTCTCATTCACTCACGCAATCACACACTACAGACAATGTAGAAATGCCAATCAACCTACAATGCATGTCTTTGGACCGGGGGAGGAAACCGGAGTACCCGGAGGAAACCCCCGAGGCATGGGGAGAACATGCAAACTCCACACACACGGCGGGAGTCGTGACCCCCAACCCTGGAGATGTGAGGCAAACGTGCTAACCACTAAGCCACCGAGCCCCCCAGAATAGACAAATATCAGCCTTTATTTCATCTGTTTGGTGGAGGACGAGTCCCGTCACGGCCCATTCGCTGCTCAACACATGCCCATATGATCCAGTTTAACTCAACACTATAGCTGTTAATTAATCAGCTAGTGCAATGGGGAATTACACTTAGACCGCCGTGTCCCAATTAGACTGCTATTACGGGAGCTTACTGAGTTCAGGTCCACTACCCACAATGCTCTGTGTTATGTCCGACTTCTGCAACGGAAATGCATTTACGCTAGGAATGTGTTTTTAATTTTGCGCATCATCAGACACAGAATTAAACAACAAACAAACAATAAAAATAAAAATGAGACACTCAGACACTGTTTTCTTCTTTTTTTGTTTACCATTTTGAATAAGAATGATTTGAGGCCTTCTCTAACAGCCCTCAGTTTTATAATGACTTCAATTCAATTTAATTCAGTTATATTTTATTTGTATAGTAGCTTTTATAAATAAAATGGACAAGGGGCATTATCTCAAAGCAGCTTTACAGAAAAATTAAAAAAAAAAAAAAATCTGGATAAAAATGAATTAAAAATAAAATAAAAATAAATTCGAAAACAATATAAAAATTCAATTTATGTTCATCTGGAATGGGCAAGCGATGTAGATTTTTGTTGAGACAATGTCAAGCCGTGACACATTATAGGTTGAAATAAGCATCAAAATAATGTTTGTGTAGTTTTAGGTCAATTTTCATGAACTGCTTATGTAATTATTGATTTTGTTTTTAATCCTGCAATACCAGTGATCCTGATTCCTTCTTCTTTTCAAACCTCTCTGATCCATCCTGATGCTCTACTTCTGGTTGGAAGCTCGTGACTTGGAGGTCAGTCGCTGCTGCTGAGCATGAACCACAGCAACAGCCTGGAGATCCATGACATTGCTGCAGATGGAACCACTTAAAAACCATGAAGATGGCTTTCTACTGCAATTGATTCCAACAAATCTCCATCAGTGAACAGTTGATGGACAGCTTCGACAAGACAGACTTCGTATTAAAACTAGAATGAAGTTCCTGGTTACATAATTGCACTTGATGTGTAGAGTTATATAGAGTTGTATAGATATAATAGAGTTATAATGGCGCTCTCCGGTGTCACCCAGATGAGGATGAAGTTCCCTTTTGAGTCTGGTTCCTCTCAAGGTTTCTTCCTCATATGGTCTCAGGGAGTTTTTCCCCACCATCGTCACCCCTGGTGTGCTCATTATGGATAAATTTTACATTAAAATATTGCTGTAAAGCTGCTTTGTGCCAACGTCTCCTGTTAAAAGGCCATTAAATAAAATGGATAAAATGGTCCATTAGATACAATTGTATTGAATTGATTTGAATGAACTCTAATCTATGCTTTATTGTAGTAATAATGTAATGCTATATTATTAAGTAATATTATCTACATTAATAATTAGGATTGTACTAACAGTACTGATTATTAAATACAGTGCTGTAAAATGAACTTGCATGTGAAGCTGAAGTCAAAACCTGGAATCTGTCCCTTAGCTGACCTAGAGAAAAGGACAAAGCGCTCATTTGATCCATCTGCTGCAAATTGACCGAACAAGAGAGCTGGGCATTCCTGTGTTATCATATGGCATTATTAAAGCATTCCTGTGTTATCAGACAGCGTTATCATGCAGAACTGAGCATCGTAACCATCTCAGGCCATAGAAGGTCACGAGCGCCTTCACCATGTGACCTGAAGCGCATTAAAACTGAGGAAAGCGATCATCTGTACCACCTGAGACAAGACATGACACGGTGGAAGTGGTGTGGTAACTGTGAGTAAAATTGAAAAAAAAGTAATTAAAGTCCGTGAAAAACAATCTTAAAAAAACCTGCAACAGTAATGATAATAATAATAATAAGAAGAAGAAGAAGAAGAAGAAAAAGAAGAAGAAGGGGTCGCCACAGCGAATCATCTCTCTCCACCTATCCCTATCTTCTGCATCCTCAACACTTGCACCCACTAGCTTCATATCCTCATTAATTCCATCCATATACCTCCTCTTTGGCCTTCCTCTTTGCCTCCTGCCTGGCAGCTCCATGTCCAACATTCTCCTACCAATATACTCACTCTCCCTCCTCTGGACATGTCCAAACCATCTTAATCTGGTCTCCCTAACTTTGTCCCCCAAATGTCCAACATGAGCTGTCCCTCTGATGTACTTGTTCCTAATCCTGTCCAATCTTGTCACTCCCAAAGAGAATCTCAACATCTTCAGCTCTGCTACCTCTAGCTCTGACTCCTGTCTCTTCCTCAGTGACACTGTCTCTAAACCATACAGCATGGCCGGTCTCACCACTGTCCTGTACACCTTCCCCTTGATTCTCGCTGATATTTTCCTATCACACAGAACTCCCAACACCTTTCTCCACCCATTCCAACCTGCCTGCACTCGCTTCTTTACCTCTTTCCCACACTCTCCATTACTCTGGACTGTTGACCCCAAGTACTTAAACTCCTGTACCTTCTTCACCTCTTCACCCTGTAACCTTACTGTTCCAATAAGAATAATAATAATAATAATAATAATAATAATATTTATTATTATTATTATTATTATTATTATTATTATTATTAAAATAGTTAGTTAATTGTTAAAGTATTTATTATTATAAAATGAACTATCCAAATATTGTATTAATAATATAATTATAATTATAATACTAATGATATATTTTATTACTAATATCATATCATTCATTGTCTACCGCTTATCTGATCTATACTCAGGTCACGGGGAGCCTGTGCCTATCTCAGGCATCATTGGGCATCAAGGCAGGATACACCCTGGACGGAGTGCCATCGCAGGGTACACACACTCTCTCATTCACTCACGCAATCACACACAACGGACAATTTAGAGATGCCAATCAACCCACAATGCATGTCTTTGGACCGGGGGAGGAAACCCCCGAGGCACAGGGAGAACATGCAAACTCCACACACACGGCGGAGGCGGGAATCGAACCCCCAACCCTGGAGGTGTGAGGCAAACGTGCTAACCACTAAGCCACCGTGCCCCCCTAACAGCATATCATTGTTTTAAAAATTATCTAATTAATCCAAAAGAAACTGATCAGTAATTAATTATTATCAGATTTTATATACACATTTTAATATCATTTTAATGATGAATAAAAAAAACAAAAAACAATATTTGACATGAAGTGATCCACAATATAATAAGCACAAAAAAAGATAGCTTTATATGACAAATACTGCATATATAACAATGCAAAAAATCACTATAAATTCATAAAGAATTGAATTACTTCAGTTTTAACCTGTATATACTGTATCTTTTTATTTTGGATTGGATTTTTTTCATACATTTCAATTATTTATGTTTATTCTTTTTGGTCTAAATCGTTGTGTTTTCACTGTGCATATGACAATAAACCTCTTGAATCTTGAATCTAGTACATTTCAATTCAATTCTAGTCATTTCTATGATGCCATAACAAAAGTCATGATGTGCACCGGATTCATTTTGTAATCACTGAATCGATATGAAGCACACAATGGATCTAAGAAAACGTTCAGTTTTATAGGTCTATCTATATAAAGTCGATACAACACATTACAGTTAATCTACATGATTTATACACAGCAGAATCGTTTACGTCAAGTCGATAAAAAACAAACAAACTCACAATTAATCTTTATGATTCATGACGGAACGGAACGCAATAGGTCAATAAAAATGCAAATGCCAATTGAGTCGTTCAGACAAGATCCCGGCTCCGTCTGAAAGAGCACAAACGGCGATAAATAAATTATAAATAAATAAATACTCCATCTTTACTAATAAGTGATATCACAACCATCATCCGTCTCCCACCTGCTTTATTATTTTGCCCAACGCACAGGGCTTTCACACAATGGGCTGGGGCTTGTCGTTTATAATTTATCTCGTAGCAGCGCGGCGCAAATCTGCCAAAGCATTATTCATTTGAGTGTTCATTAATTATGCAAATGAGTTGCAATTAACTAATCTCTTCATAAGACACCATTTGCATGTTAATGAACTGCACGGTTGTGGCGTTGTTTAATTGGGTAGACGGCATGCATTAAGTGCTCAGTGTGAGCAGGAAGACGCACACTGATACTGCCCTAATGTGCAAGAAGAAGAAAAAAAAATTGTTCGGCTAAATGTTCATCAATATGCAAATGTGGGGGGAAATAAATCCTGACATGACTTGACCTGACGTGACGTGCAGAGTCCTTGGTGATGACATCATGCCGATGACCACTGAGTGACCTCTGAGTTATAAAGAGAGTCTTAATGACAGGGCTTGAAGAAAAACAAGCCTAAAGAGAACCTGTATTTTAGTTGAGTATAGAGTAAGTGCCCATACCTGTAGTCTTTCAGGAGGAGAGATTTCTCATGCCGTGTCTGAGGTCGAATTTTAAGATCACGCAAGCAATAAGAGGATGTTATGTACATTCGCTACTGTGATATCAAGATGTGGGTGAAATGGGGCAGAGACAAAAAGAGAGAGAGAGAGAGAGAGAGAGAGAGAGAGAGAGAGAGAGAGAGAGAGAGACAAAGAGTTAGAGAGATAAAGTGTTAGAAAGAGGGAGAAAGGGAGTGTAAAAGAAAGAAAGAAAGAAAGAAAGAGAGGGAGTGAGAGAGAGAGAGAAAGAGAGAGAAAGAGAAAGAAAGAAAGAAAGAAAGAAAGAAAGAAAGAGGGAAAGAGGGAGAGAGGGAGCGAGAGAGAGAGAAAGAGAGAGAAAGAAAGAAAGAAAGAAAGAAAGAAAGAAAGAAAGAAAGAGGGAGAGAGGGAGCGAGAGAGAGAAAGAAAGAAAGAAAGAAAGAAAGAAAGAAAGAAAGAAAGAAAGAGTGAGAGAGGGAGAGAGGGAGCGAGAGAGAGAAAGAAAGAAAGAAAGAAAGAAAGAAAGAAAGAAAGAGGGAGTGAATGAGAGAGGGAGAGAGGGAGCGAGAGAGAGAAAGTGAGAGAAAGAAAGAAAGAAAGAAAGAAAGAAAGAAAGAAACTGAGAGACAAAGAGCTAGAGAGATAAAGTTCCAGAAAGAAGGAGAGAGGGAGTATGAAAGAAAGAGAGAGAGAGAGAGAGAGAGAGAGAGAGAGAGAGAGAGAGAGAGAGAGAGAGAGAGAGAGAGAGAGAGATAAAGTGCTAGAAAGAGGGAGAGAGGGAGTGTGAAAAAAGAAAGAGAGAGAAAGAGAGAGAGAGAGAGAGAGAGAGAAAGAGAGATAAAGTGCTAGAAAGAGGGAGAGAGGGAGTGTGAAAAAAGAAAGAGAGAGAAAGAGAGAGAGAGAGAGAGAGAGAGAGAGAGAGAGAGAGAGAGAGATACTGCAGGAATGTGACAGTGTCTGTTCATCTGTCTTTCACTTATCAGAGGCCAGGACTCCAGACTGACACATGACGGCTGAAAGAAGCTTTTCAGTGTAATCAGTGCTTGGACTCCTGATCTAAAACATCTCTCTCCATCCTGATGGGAGTTATTCCTCGTTATCTCTTCGAACCTCCTCCCATTCCAACTCTGAGAGAGCAGTTGTTACATGCTCCTCCCCCTCCTTCAATCGCCAGCTATCTGGAAGAGGTTTGGACTTCCTGTATGACAGGAGGTGATGCGTTTCCTCAGGATGACCTCCGCTGAGGCCGGTGGTTCCCCCTGCAGAGTGTGGCCTGACATCTTCCTAGATAAAGTAGTGCATTTGATATTTCAATAAAACTCTAAATAAACTCAAGCTCAACTCTGAGAACTACTTCCTGCTCGAGAACTCTGCTCAAGTGACATCACATTAATACGGCTGCTCACAGCATCAACAATAAACACAGTAGCACTTCTTACCTCTGCATTAGTTATAGTGTATGGACAAGTATTAGCTTTAGATCAAACCAAACATGGAGCTACAAAGCCATTTTTAATCTAAGGATCAAAATGGGCTGAATAGAATCTCCTTATAATAATAATAATAATAATAATAATAATAATAATAATAATAATAATAATAATAATAATAAATATAATATATAATTATTATAATAAACTGAAAATGTTTATAGTTAACATTTATGAAAAATCCAAAGTAACTCATTTTAATTACTTCCCACAAAAACCCGGCATTCCTCATCCCAAATCCTTGGAGTTGGCAGCAAATGCTTGTTTGCACATTTTAACCCTCCTTCACAGGGGGCCTTTTGAAAGCCCTTCCTAAAATCCCCTCTCTCCCAGTGACGTGCCTGTGCATAATTAGCTACAGCACGAGAGTGAAGTGGTATTAATTATTACGATTAAAACATTAGCCATGCAGATCAGGCATGTGGTGCAATGAAACAGACCTGCAGTCCTCCTGACCTACAAAAGGCCCCTGTATATGTGCTCGCTCTCTCTCTCTCTCTCCTCTCTCTCTCTCTCTCTCTCTCTCTCTCACACACACACATACACACACACGCCACATATATACACGCACCAGACAGAAGGTGTGTAATTGTGTTTCCACTCCTCTCGAAGACAGCGGCATAATTAGTGCGCTTCTCGCCTCGTAGAATAGGGGAGCAATTTGGAAGGCGTCCAAATTGCAAACCTTAATGAAAAGAAAAAAGCGGCAGGCGAAGGGTAGTCTGTCAATAAGGGATGTGAACTTCTCTAGGGCGAATGTATGACTTGGCCCAGTTTAAATGGGATCCATCACAGAGGGTGTGTGAGTGTGTGTGCGTGATGCTGACGATGTTGTGTGTATGCAGGGGGGTTGGAATGAAATTAAACAGATTTTGAGCCAGAAGGCCTCTGCAGTTAAAGTTTAATGAAACCACTCACATAATAAGTGGCGCGGCCGTACACAAAAGCGGGCCAGTGGGCTTTCTTTTACACTCTTGCAACCAAATTAGGGGCGTCTGTCAAATCAATTTCCTCTTGCTTCACCGACTGAGCTCTCTTTCTTGATTTAACGCCGAAGTCTTCAGTATCATATGGATGTGTATTGGATTTCTAACCGTGTGCAGGCACATTTAAATTTTAATTTACATTTACGGCATTTGGCAGAGGCACTTATCAGGAAGTGCTTTAAAGTCTCTATGAGTAAATACATCCTGAGACTGGTTCACTAGGTCACAGACTAAGAATAACTTCAGTCTAAATACTCTGTAGTAAGAAAAGCACACAGACAATAAGTTTTGTTTGTTTGTTTTAGTTTTTAAGTGCTAATTTAAGTACTTGGGGAAGAGGTAGGTCTTTAGACGTGGTTTAAAGGCAGCCAGTGACTCAGCTGTTCGGATATCGAGGGGAAGTTTATTCCACCAGTGAGGCACCAGAACAGAGAAAAGTCTTGATGCAGGTCTTCCTTGTATCCTGAGAGATGGTGGGATCAGTCCGGGAATGCTGGAGGATCAGAGGAAGTGTGGTGAATGAAAAGAGCTTTACATGTACTGCATTTGACTCCCAGATTAAAAATCCAAGCACTTTGAGTACAGAAGCTTTTAAAGTGCAAATTGTAGGGGTATCACAAAAAAAAAATAAATAAATAAATAAATAAATAAATAAATAAATAAATTTTGAAGTGTGGGGGCACAGGGGCTTGGTGGTTAGCATGTTTGCCTCACATCTCCAGGGTTGGGGGTTCGATTCCTGCCTCTGCCGTGTGTATGTGGAGTTTGCATGTTCTCCCCGTGCCTCGGGGTTTCCTCCGGGTACCCCGGTTTCCTCCCCCGGTCGAAAGACATGCATTATAGGTTGATTGGCATCTCTAAATTGTCCGTAGTGTGTGATTGCGTGAGTGAATGAGAGTGTGTGTGCCCTCGCGATGGGTTGGCACTCCGTCCAGGGTGTATCCTGCCTTGATGCCCAATGACGCCTGAGATAGGCACAGGCTCCCCGTGACCCGAGTGTAGATTGGATAAGCAGTAGACAATGAATGATTGCATGAAGTTGAAGTGTTATTTCACTATGCCAAGACTTTTATTTTGACTCAGCAAATAATTTTCTTTTGTTGGACAAAGTTGTTGGACAGTATCTTGAAAGATAAAGATAAGAATAAATGCATTTTTGCTTCACGATGCTCCGTTCCACAGGGTCAACTTTACAATCTGAGATGCTTAGTTCTCAAAAAGAGACAGAGCACACATGCCTACGCCCACTGTTCACCTCGCTGAAGGAGTTAAGTGCTAATAAGGATGTTCCAAACATAACCCATGGCCCTCAGGCTCCATCACCTACCAATTAACACATCTCAGTATGAAGCCTTCCATTACCAACAAACTGAGCAGGCTAAACGCAGCCATCGCTCCCCTGTAATAGAAAATAATTGAGGAGTTAAGAGGGTCTGATTAGCCTGATGCAAAGCACTCCTCACACACACTGAGGCTAATACCTGAACCCGGCTTTGAAAATGCCTTCAAACATCATTAAAAAGACCTCCGACTGGAGCCTCGTCATTAACCGTGCAATCTGATGCTAATTCACTTCAGCTCATTTTTCCCTAAAAAGTAAGGCAAAAACGTACTAGAAGCAGTTGCTTTTCACTAAAGTCACCATGAACTTTATAAAACTTTGAATTGTGAATTGGAGGTGCCTTTCGATAGAAAAATTGAGTGTTGTACTGTCAGAAAATATTCGAGCCAATCAGCTTTCAATATGCAAATGCAGCAGTTATATGCATCAAAGTATAGGAATTTTAGTGTTGAGATTTTATATGTGAATGAAAGGGAGGGAAGTGGAACAGTAAGGTTACAGGGTGAAGAGGTGAAGAAGGTACAGGAGTTTAAGTACTTGGGGTCAACAGTCCAGAGTAATGGAGAGTGTGGGAAAGAGGTAAAGAAGCGAGTGCAGGCAGGTTGGAATGGGAGGAGAAAGGTGTCGGGAGTTCTGTGTGATAGGAAAATATCAGCGAGAATCAAGGGGAAGGTGTACAGGACAGTGGTGAGAGCGGCCATGATGTATGGTTTAGAGACAGTGTCACTGAGGAAGAGACAGGAGGCAGAGCTAGAGGTAGCAGAGCTGAAGATGTTGAGGTTCTCTTTGGGAGTGACAAGGTTGGACTGGATTAGGAACGAGTATATCAGAGGGACAGCTCATGTTGGACGTTTGGGGGACAAAGTTAGGGAGACCAGATTAAGATGGTTTGGACATGTTCAGAGGAGGGAGAGTGAGTATATTGGTAGGAGAATGTTGGACATGGAGCTGCCAGGCAGGAGGCAAAGAGGAAGGCCAAAGAGGAGGTATATGGATGGAATTAATGAGGATATGAAGCTAGTGGGTGCAAGTGTTGAGGATGCAGAAGATAGGGATAGGTGGAGAGAGATGATTCGCTGTGGCGACCCCTGAAGGGAAAAGCCGAAAGAAGAAGAAGAAGAAGAAGAAGAAGAGTGTTGAGATTTTATACATAAAACCTAAATTTCTTGTCAAATGTGTTTATGTTTCTGAGCTGTGGTTGTCTAATAACCACACAATTTTATTTCCGAGGGGAAAAACTAGCAACTAGAATTTGACTAGCATACACAAACTTTTTTCAATCTCTTGTGGCAATAAAATGAAATGAAATAAAGTAAAACTGTCCTACAAGTAGCTAAATTTATCTTAAATTTGCCATTATAAGATTATACTAAACGAAACATAACATTATTAATCATATTTTCAAGCATTTTAGAATTTCAGTTCAAGCTGTAAACGGTGCGATTTTTATCATTGGTTTTAGAAATAAATGTTTGTAAAATTATTATTGTTATTAAAATGCATACTTAGAATGCTAATTATCTGCCTGCAAAACATCTTGAAATTAATCATCAGTAAATATTTAGAAACTGGCTTGATAATCTTTTTGCTTCATCGTAATGCCAATGCAAGGAGAAAGACAGACTTGTCTGGGTATGCTTTCTGAAATGGGTTAGACAAAACAATGTGAATACCCGTTGTTATGGGGTTAATATTATTTGTGTAGGCTAGGCTACTGTGAAAAAATAAATCCTGGACAGCTGAAGACTAGAAACGATTCATCATTTACATTATTCCCAACAGCAGGTCGAGTTCATGTATGGAGAATCCTCGAAGAAGTGTACAACTTCCTAGTTCTAGATGTCAAACAGGGACTATATTCTGTTAGATAAATCGTACAAAATTCCACTAGAAGATATTCAGTTGTATGAATCTATTCCTAAGAAGGATGGAAGCTATATTAAATGCAAATGGTGGTAGGTACCTTATTAATAAAGCGATATTACATATTCCATCAGTGTTCACATTATTTTGTCCAACCCCTGTATATAATATACACACAAGAGCACGAACACTGACACATGATATATATATATATATATATATATATATATATATTAGATATAATAATCTGTACAGGTACACAGGTAAGTATGGGAATTATGGAATTATTATATTAAAAGGTATGTACACAGATTAGCCATAACATTAAGACAACTGAACGTGATCGTGATCCATGGAGGTTCGTGTTAGATACCACAACACACCTTTGGACCTTCAGAGGTCTTCTGGAGCCATATCTCGAGAGCTGTTTGGTGGCCCAAGGATGATCTACACCATAGTAATCAGGTAATGTAATGACTGATTGGTGTATATAGTCTGTATAAACATAGAAAATACATAAAATGAATATATATATGTATATAAATAGGTATTTTATATACAGACATATATATACACACACACTCAGTTAGTGGTGTCCCTTTATACATGAACCTTCCACCCGCCAGAGATTCTGAGTTTAAGCCGTAGCAATTACGTTAATCCTAGATTACCGCTCTTCTGGACCGAGTTCGATGTTGTCATTTCTTTACGATCACCATAATCTCGGTTTTAAATTTCCACATATGTGCTAGTTCCAGAAATGTCTCCAGCTTCTCTTATTCCTTCTATTAAACGCTACCCTCTGTGCGGATTAGGACATCTATCAACTCAGCTATTTTCTGCTGCAGTTCATTGGCTTTTGTACTTTGGATTTGCATCAATTTCAAGCTGAGAGCTGAAGCTTCTCCTGATAGAGTTTGAGCCTGAGTGACTAGCTGTATGTCAGTGTGGACGAAGTGCTAGGATTGTACTGTATAATAACCCATTTAACAGGAGGTTGGCGGCCAAATTCTACCATTTGCGATCGAACGTCTTCTCAGACTGATGCCAATTAACATAATAAACCACATAATTAGTAATAATATAAACAATGAATGGTTAACAGAAGGATGTAGAAATATAAACTCCAATAGCAGACAGAAACAGACCATGCTGTTACATTACTAATGTTCACTGAAAGAAAAGCCCAACAACAGTGACATGTGCTCTTAAACTGCCACTTACTCACTAAAATAAATCTAATCTGTCCATTATTAGATGGCTAGTAAGTAATGGCTTAAAACTAGAAAACCAAGCAAACAAAATCCAACAGTTTGACACAGTCTAGAAAGTTCATGCTAAGTCATTGTCAATCTATCAAGTGATGTGGAGGTGATTTACATCTTATATTTCCCCCAAAATTGTAAGAAAAAGGCCATTAAATTGATATTGATAAGTGTTAATAAGTATCAAAATAAATAAAGTATAAAATTTAAAAATGTCATACATAGATAGATAGATAGATAGATAGATAGATAGATAGATAGATAGATAGATAGATAGATAGATAGATAGATAGATAGATAGATATGTGAATGACAGCCTGCTGAGAATATACAGCAATGCTAGATATTTACTAATAATGATAGCATGCTGGAACAGTCCAGTGAGTTCAGAGCTCATTTTGTCCGAAAACCAGCTTGGATATTTAACAAAAACACCTTCAGTGAACTTCTCACAAACTATTTCAGCATCGCAGAGTCTTCTGAGTAATGCAATGCCAAGAGTTTTGGCTCTCCCTGTAAAACTGCAGAGTGGAGTATGCTAAGTGAACTGTAACTCACTACAAACTCACAGGAAAACAGAACTTCAGCCAGAGGGAATGATTTTATATACAGCTTTCTTTTTATATATACGGCTCCTAAAGACACCTACTGTGCTTGTATACAAAGCGTCAAAATAAATATAAATCAAACAGAGCACAGGGTAAAGCAGGAGCAAAAAAAAGCACACTGAAATTGTCTTTTTATGGGCTTGTTTAGATCGGACAGATCTTTTGACATCTAAGAGTGTTCCTTGTGCAGATAGTGAACGCTTTCATTGTATGACATGGAAGATTTTAGTATAGGTAGTTTTTTTGAGTAGTGTGTAAACACTTCTGATTAATACAGACCTGCTAGGTATCGTGCATTTTGCACAGATGTGCAGAATTCTAACATGGTATGAATTATCACTCAAAAATCCTTCTTTTTGTACCTAATAAATATGACAATTGAGCTAACAGACATCTGGAATGATTCACAGTTTTAAGCTTTTCTATATCATTTGCCAACCCATGGAAGCTCCGCCCCTTCCTCCTAGCTCACGTTAATAATGTCTTGGCTGATACTCGATTTTTCTACTCGAAAAACACACTGATGATGGTGCATTATATCTTGGTAAATAGAGACTGAAGATAAGATGAAGATTGCAACATTTTGCTGAAAAAGACTATGAAAATGTAGACTTTTTTGGCCAAAAGAAAGGAAATAGACCTGTTCGTGTGTCATACAGGAACTTCAAGAATTATGGTATTTCTCATCCAGGATCTTCCATGTGCTTGTTCTAATGGGTGTACATGCACAATGTGTATTTATTGTCTTGTATCGTGTTGTCTAGTGATCATCTTTCACCACACTGCTTTCACTATTCTGTAAAATGCCGCTCTAAGACTTTTTAGAGGACACCATATTGTTCTACGATGAGCTGACTCTGCGTTTTCTGTTCGATGGTAGCTAGGTGCGGGGTAGGGGCAACATGACATGATTTCAAGCACAGTGACATACTGCAAAATTAGGGGTTGTTAGAAAGCAGCCAAAAGTAAGTGGTATGAGTAAGAGGTTTGGTTTTTAAAGTGACTAATACAGCTGTATTGTATTGTGCATGTATGGGCATGGTGGCTTGGTGGTTAGCACGTTTGCCTCACACCTCCAGGGGGTTCGATTCCTGCCTCCGCCATGTGTGTGTGGAGTTTGCATGTTCTCCCCGTGCCTTGGGGGTTTTCTCCGTGTACTCCGGTTTCCTCCCCGGCCCAAAGACATGCATTGTAGGTTGATTGGCATCTCTAAATTGTCCATAGTGTGTGATTGTGTGAGTGAATGAGAGTGTGTGTGTGTTGGTTGGGTTGGCACTCCGTCCAGGGTGTGACACAGGCTCCCCGTGACCCAAGAATAGATCGGATAAGAGGTAGACAATGAATGAATGTATTGTGCACCATTTGAGCATAAACATGAGCTAATGAGATAAAATTAAGATTGGGATAAGAGAGTCCTGGAGGTCTTGGAAGCTAACATCCAAGAGGATACTTCATTATTGCAAATGTGATTAATAATGATGCATCTAAGATGCATGGACATATCTTGGTGGTTTCTTATTAAAACCAATCTACGGCATGTATTTCCAACTGGTTTAAAGGCTGACATGCTCCTTTTACACTTTGTTAAAACTGCAAAAACGCAGCTGATTTGTACAGAGCAATAGAGCTTTCCTTTGCGGCTCGACAGTGATGTGACGCTGTGTTCGTCTGCTGAGGTCACCCCACTGACAGATGTGTGCGGTGCTCATTCGGTTTCCTCATCCATCGGTTTCTTTCTCCCTCTCTTCCCTCTCTATTAGACATGTCATTGTTAGCGAAGAGCGCGTACTGTCTGAACCCTGTCACAAAGCGACGGTCCATCAGCTCTGAAATTTTACACCTCTGCTAACAGCTCGCTGTGTCAAATAGAAGCACGACTGCAGCCATGTTCCACGTGGACTTCACATGCTTCACAGTTAGTCACTAGTGTACGGGGAACGGCGTCAGATTTCTTCAGTTTATATTTATGTTTCAGGCTGTCAGAAAATATTCGACAGGAAGCGTGCCCTTTTCGAGGCACTGTGATCACATGTTCTAACTGTCACAAGCTAGAGGACAAAAGAGTCGGTAAACAAAGTAAAAATCCAATCGAGTTTTAACTAGTGTTGTTGTCAGATACAATTACAGCTTCCTGAAGATAAAGAATGAGAAAAAAACACAGAGAGAGAGAGAGAGAGAGAGAGAGAGAGAGAGAGAGAGAGATGGGGAAAAAAGTAATAAAAATATTGTTTGCATTTTAAGTTATAGTGTTTTTGCTGTTATTTTTTTTTGACTCTGTAATTAGATTAATCCCAATAGTGTTCCATATAAATACAAAGCATCACTGACTTCATGGTTGCTCATGGGTGGTTAAAAAAAATCAAAACTAGCTGCATTTTTTTTTGTTCACATAACCAAGTTGCTAAGTTCCTGCATTAATATTTACCCAAGTTTAAAAGTTCTGTGTTTACAATTAGCAAAGGATTTTTAAAGAGCCCTCACTTCCTCTGGATATTAAACATATTGAATTTCCATAAAAGTTGATTAAACATTGAACAGAACCAAATGAATATTATTTTTCATGTATTATTATTTGTGCTTGATTTGTCAGGCAGTAGTAGACTACAGTATTTTAGTCTGTTTTTTCCCGTAATCCAGAAGATAACACGACTTAGAAAGCTGAGAAACTAGTGGATTATTGATAGTTATCTATCACAATGTCTTAGTTTCCAGAGTTTGAGCCTTTTTCGTAAGCCTTCTGGATGACATTTTTTTCTTTTTGTATTATTAAATGTTAAGAGATAGAGAAAAGAAAAGGATGGTTTGCGGTATAGTTGCTATAGTGTAAGTGAAAACAGGAACTTACTTGGTTTGTGTAGTAAATTGAACTAAAAATATACCATGTTATTCTTCATTTTTGAACTGAGAGATGGTTACAGTGCTTGATTTAACAGTATTCAATCTCCAGGACCAAAAGGGTTGATATGAAATTGAGAAAGAAGCTTAAATATTTTCCCTAACACATATAAAAGTAAATTAATACAAATATAATACTTGGTATATTTATCAGTTGTCTCCAAAATACACAGACCTGCTAGTATATCGATGTTTTTTTATCTCTGGCTTACTAATCTGATTGGTTGAGCAATAATGTACACTATATTGGCAAAAGTTTTGGGACACCCCTCCAAATCATTGAATTCAGGTGTTGTTTTTCAGGGGTTGGGCTCGGCCCCTTAGTTCCAGTTAAAGGAACTCTTAATGCTTCAGTATACCAAGACATTGTGGACAATTTCATGCTCCCAACTTTGTGGTAACAGTTTGGGGATGACCCCTTCCTGTTCCAACCTGCGTACCAGTGCACAAAGCAAGGTCCATAAAGACATGGATGAGTGAGTTTTGTGTGGAGGAACTTGACTGGCCTGCACAGAGTCCTGACCTCCTAAATTCAATGATTTGGAGGGGTGTCCCAAAAACGTTTGGCAATATAGTGTATGTGTGTGTATATAATTCTGCTTGCCTGTGTTCATTATGTAAAAATCCACTTCCTTGCTCGAAAGCATTGCTACAGCAGCGGTAGCAATATTTCCGCTAGCAGAGCAAAAATAAACAGAACGTTCAGCCATATTTTGTTCAAAATGTCACTTACTTCATATTAATTTCTTGTTTATAGAACTGTTGTATTATTTAAAGACATTTTTTTATTCAGTTTAAGCTTGAAATTCTTATTCTTATTCTTGTTATACTGGCAAATAACGTAGTTAATTTTAAGCATTTATTTAAAGCAAAATTGTGTGCCAATAGAAGATAGAAAAACAAAATTTAAGCTTGAAATGAAAACAAACTGATTAGAAATTGTTTTAATAATTATATTAGTAAATATTAATAATTATTGGAAACTTTTTAAAATGAAAAGCTAGAAAGATTTGATATTAAGTATCCTATATTTGACATGGTATCTCTAAGGTAACCGAAATTGAGTTGAGATTATGGATAAGATAAACTTGGATGATGTATTTTATTTAGTTTTTTTTAATGTAACAGAACGAGTGAATCAGAAGCAGCTGGAGGAGAGAAAAGCCCTGATTCAGTGTTGCTGTTCATCTGAGCTGCTTGTCTCTAATGGGAATTAAACAGAGCAATGACATCATTTGGGGTGATTCCTGCTCCGTCTCAGCAGGCTGAAGCTTAATGAGGCCACCCAAGACCACAAATCCTGACCTGAGTCTTGTGTTTACAGAACAGACCGCTAATTACCAAAAAGAAAGCCTTGTTTTTAAAGGATGAAATCTATCTTTATGAGTTTTGAAGGGAACTTTTCTGAGATAGGTTTGAAGTTTTCTACAGCAGTCACCAGCAGTGACCAGCGGTCTTTATCTAAACAGAGAAAATATAGTTAAATTAAATTAAAGATTTAAAGGTTAATAAGAAAGTCTTCGAGTTTGTGCTTAGCTTACATGAGAGACACAGTAATCAGACTCAATTAAACAGATATTGTTCTATCACACACCTGAAAAAAAAAAAAGTGCTTTTCTCATTGATTTGCAACAAAGTTGTACACTTTTTCAAGAACTAGCTGTACTTTGGGGCAAAGATACTGGTTCTCCAATTTGATAAATAGTTACTCATACTGTATCCCACAATCTCAGCTGTGTCACTTTATATCCTTACATGTACAAATATTCTTTTATTCCCACAATATATAGAAGTAAAACTATTTAGAGTGACATGAATAAACACCTTTATTCATTTTACGATTATAATCTAGCCATGGGGGTCACAGTCCAGTGACTTCTGTGCCGGTCCCAAGCCCGGATAAATAGAGAGGGTTGCGTCAGGAAGGGCATCCGGCATAAAACATTGCCAAATTTAACCATGCGAATCGTCAGTACTCAATTTCATACCGGATCGGTCGAGGCCCGGGTTAACAACGACCGCCATCGGCACCGTTGACCTACAGGGCGCCGGTGGAAATTGGGCTACTGTTGGTCGAAGAAGTAGAGGAGGGAGGAGAGTGCGTAGACAGAGAGAGAAAAGGAAAGGTAAGAGTGTAGGACTGAAAAAGTTTGGACTGGGCAAGTTTGGAGTTAAGGAAAGGAACCTAGAAGGACAGATGGTAGTGGACTTTGCTAAGAGGATGGACATGGCTGTGGTTAACACTTATTTTCAGAAGAGGGAGGAGCATAGAGTGACTTACAAGAGTGGAGGTAGGAGAACACAGGTAGACTACATCCTATGTAGAAGAGGCAATCTGAAAGAGATTAGTGACTGTAAAGTGGTAGTGGGAGAGAGTGTAGCCAGATAGCATAGGATGGTGGTGTGTAGGATGACTTTGTTGGTCTGTAAGACGAAGAGGTCAAAGATAGAGATAGAGAAGAAAACCAAGTGGTGGAAGCTGAAAAAGGAGGAATGTTGTGAGGAATTTAGACAGAAGTTGAGGCAGGCTCTGGGTGGTCAGATAGTGCTGCCACATGACTGGGAAACTACAGCAGAAGTGATCAGGGAGACAGGGAGAACGGTGCTGGGTGTGTCATCTGGAAGGAGGAAAGAAGATAAGGAGACTTGGTGGTGGAATGAGGAAGTTCAGGATAGTATCCAGAGGAAGGGGTTAGCCAAGAAGAAGTGGGACATGGACAGGACTGAAGAGAATAGACAGGAATACAAGGAGTTACAGCGCAGAGTGAAGAGGGAGGTGTCTAAGGCCAAGCAGAAGGCATATGATGAGTTGTACACTAGGTTAGACACTAGAGAAGGAGAGAAGGACTTGTACAGGTTAGCTAGATAGAGGGATCGAGATGGGAAGGATGTGCAGCAAGTTAGAGCTATTAAGGATAAAGATGGAAGGGTGCTCACAAGCGAGGAGAGTGTACAGAGGAGATGGAAGGAATACTTTGAGCAGCTGATGAATGAGGAAAATGTGAGGGAAAAAAGAGTAGAAGGGGTGAACTCTGTGGAACAGAAAGTAGATAAGATTAGAAAGGATGAAGTCAGGAAGGCTTTGAAGAGAATGAAAAGTGGAAAGGCAGTTGGTCCTGTCGACATCCCGGTGGAGGTCTGGAAGTGTCTAGGAGAGGCAGCAGTGAAATTTTGTTTAACAGGGTTTTAGAGAGTGAGAGGATGCCTGTGGAATGGAGAAGAAGTGTGTTAGTGCCGATCTTTAAGAATAAGGGTGACGTGCAGAGTTGCAGCAACTATAGGGGGATAAAGTTGATGAGCCATACAATGAAGCTATGGGAAAGAGTAGTGGAAGCTAGGTTAAGGAAGGTAGTGGAAATTTGTGAGCAGCAGTATGGCTTCATGCCCAGAAAGAGCACAACAGATGCAATTTTTGCTCTGAGAATTTTGAAGGAGAAGTATAGGGATGGTCAGAGGGAGTTGCACTGTGTGTTTATAGACTTGGAGAAAGCGTATGACAGGGTGCCAAGAGAAGAGCTGTGGTACTGTATGAGGAAGTCAGGAGTAGCAGAGAAGTATGTCAGAGTGGTGCAGGACATGTATGAGAGGAGCAGGACAGTGGTGAGGTGTGCTGTAGGTTAGACAGAGGAGTTCAATGTGGAGGTGGGACTGCATCAGGGATCAGCTCTGAGCCCCTTCCTGTTTGCTATAGTGATGGACCAGTTGTCAGAGGAGGTCAGACAGGAGTCTCCTTGGACAATGATGTTTGTAGATGACATTGTGATCTGTAGTGAGAGCAGGGAGCAGGTGGAGGAAAACCTGGAGAGGTGGAGGTTTGCGCTGGAGAGAAGAGGAATGAAAGTTAGTCGTAGTAAGACGGAGTACATGTGTGTGAATGAAAGGGAGGAAAGTGGAACAGTAAGGTTACAGGGTGAAGAGGTGAAGAAGGTACAGGAGTTTAAGTACTTGGGGTCAACAGTCCAGAGTAATGGAGAGTGTGGGAAAGAGGTAAAGAAGTGAGTGCAGGCAGGTTGGAATGGGTGGAGAAAGGTGTCGGGAGTTCTGTGTGATAGAAAAATATCAGCGAGAATCAAGGGGAAGGTGTACAGGACAGTGGTGAGACCGGCCATGCTGTATGGTTTAGAGACAGTGTCACTGAGGAAGAAACAGGAGTCAGAGCTAGAGGTAGCAGAGCTGAAGATATTGAGGTTCTCTTTGGGAGTGACAAGATTAGACAGGATTAGGAATGAGTACATCAGAGGGACAGCTCATGTTGGATGTCTGGGGGACAAAGTTAGGGAGGCCAGATTAAGATGGTTTGGACATGTCCAGAGGAGGGAGAGTGAGTATATTGGTAGGAAAATATTTGACATGGAGCTGCGAGGCAGGAGGCAAAGAGGAAGGCCAAAGAGGAGGTATATGGATGGAATAAATGAGAACATGAAGCTAGTGGATGCAAGCATTGAGGATGCAGAAGATAGGGATAGGTGGAGAGAGATGATTCGCTGTGGCGACCCCTGAAGGGAAAAACCGAAAGAAGAAGCAGAATTTATTTTGTGATTATATTTTGTTTTTACTTATATTGTGTTACTTTTACTTTATTGTGTTTGTTATTTTGTGTTAACTTTGCTGATAAACAAATCAATGTCATTTTTTTTACTGACAATCACTAATCAGTTTTTGTCTTCTTGTCGTAATCAAGGAAATTCAACAGTTTTTTTCCCCAAGTTAAACACATAAACAAGTTCCCTATGAAATGAGTTACTAACCAACAGGTGAATGATATACAGAATAATCTTAATCTGAGGATTAAAAACCTCTTATTCCATGGATTATTCCATGTTATAGAATGGAAATGGCTTTTAACCAGAACTTATGGAAGTTCAGAAAAACAAATCTTTTTTTTCGTGTGAACTAAGAATAACAGAAGTTGTTTTCTTGTGACTTATTTTGAATCCATCCATCCGTCCATCCATCCGTACAATCATTTGTCCATCTGTCCATCCATCCATCCATCCAATCATTTGTCCACCCATTCGTCCATGCATCCATCCATACAATCATTTGTCCATCTGTCCATCCATCCATCCATCCATCCAATCATTTGTCCATCCATCCACCCATCCGTTCATCCATCCATCCATCCCAATCATTTGTCCATCCATCCATTTGTCCATCCGTCAATACATCCAACCATCCATCAATACATCCATCCATCCATTTGTCCAACCATCCAATAATTTGTCCATTCATCTATCTATCCAATCATTTGTTCATCCATCCATCCACCCATATGTTTTTCAGCATAGACTATTCCCAAATTATTGTCCATCATTTGAAAGGGCATTAAAAAATCTGACATATCATAGTGAACACTTTAGTGATAATGAAACTGATTCATTTCATAGCCAGTCAAATTGAGGCGTTTTATTGGTAGGACAGGTGGGTGGATGGATGGATGGACTGATTGATTTTACTGATTGTGAAGTAGACATTTGGGAAGAATATATATAGAAAGAAAGCACACAGTCACCTGAGCTCAGAATCCAACCCACAGCCTTGGAGCTGTCAGGGTGTAACTCCACCACCTTCTTTCAGTTGCCTGATGTATGCTTTCAGAAAGAGAAATAACCGCTCAGAAGACCTCTCTGGTCTTCTTTTGTATGAACATCTGTTGTTCCTGTTGCCAGTGTTCTTGTTTCTGGATGCCCAGTGAACAAATGTGCAACTTTCAAAACAAAGCTAATAATTAGGCAGCAAATTAGGGCTTCTCAAATTTTTTGTAGCCACTTTAACTGTAAAAAAAAAAAAAAGTTCTTGCACCGTATCTATACAGATTTATTTCATGACCATGATCAGATTACATGTACAGTAATGTGTACAATAACATTTGAGCTATTTATTAGAATCAGAACTTTTAATTCCTGAACTTTTCACCACGCTCAGAAGATGTTTACATTTTAATGGTCTCCTTGTTTTATGAATTATTGAATTATTGAGGTTTGGATTAAACCCATTGAATTCAAGTGACCAGTCAGAGTAATAACTATAAGATCTAAACATTAAATATAACACATTTATGCTTGTTTGAGCACTGATTTATGCCACTGTAGTAGAATCTAATAGTATAAGAACCAAATGGAGTTTGAACTACACTACACAATTCATTAAGCTGAGACTGAAAATACTGCATTTTCGATGCATGTTCCTTCCAGATGAGTCGATGTATTATTGCTTAGGATTTCCATTCACACATTTTCAAAGTGGATGAAGAACAGCGGGAGTTTTACCTCATGTTGACCTGCTGAAATAGAATAAATGCAGTTAGCTTGCATATGATGTTAAATCTAACACCAGGCATTCATTAAATGGTCTCAAGAACACTAAGTTCATACCGCGATGGCTCAGAGTCTCATCATAGAGTTTGGTGATGGGAATGTTATAACACTGTGACATGCCGCTAACAGCACTTTGCTACCAAGAGGGTGTGTTATTTATTTTTTCATTTTACAAGTGGCACATCAAAGGAAGTGGTGCTGGAAACGGTCTTGCTGTTTCGGCCCACATTTTAAAGCGAATCTCAAATCTAGATTGCCAACGACTTGGCAATTACTCGAATTATCAGGAGTGACTCAGATGCACTTTGGCACGACCCAGTCATTAGTGTAGGGAGCGATTCATTGCCAGACATTTGAGGGAAAAAAAAAAACAATGGTGTGTTTAAAAAATCAAATAAATGTTGTTGCAGCAGTTTTCACAAGCCACCTGGATTTGGTATTTTAAGAGATAAAATGGGCATTTATTTAATATGAATGATAGAGATTAAAAAATAGGAAATAAAGACAGTAGAATTGGTGTGGCATCAAGCCAAGGGAAGGGCACTCACACATGGATAAGCATCTGTGAAGCTTTTGTGTTTGATAGAAACCCAAGATGAGAGGGAGAACATCTCTACAGGAAGTGTGGGGTTAACCTCAAACCCCTGATGCTGGTTCAGTTACCTCCACTTGGGGATTTTTACACTATACAGCAGCTCTTAAACAGCTTCACTTAAGCAGCTGTGAGGGGAAGTGTGCACTGGGTGTGTATGTGTGTGTGCGCAGAGTCCTTACAGAGTCAGCGAAATACGCCTCTGACGCCAAACCGCTCACTTTCCTTCACTCCCAGCCTCTCAGTCAACTTCCACGTGTGATCACAGAGACAGTAATTGCGACATGTGTTTTCCTTCCAATGGTACGGCACTGTGATGTAACCATAGCAACGCTGAACATAAGAGCGCTCACCAGTTGATGCATCGGAGAACCAGTAATTCAGTAATTCAACTCAAATTGTGAAACTCGTGTATTAAATAAATTCAAATGCACACAGACTGAAGTAGTTTAAGTCTTTGGTTCTTTTAATTGTGATTATTTTGGCTCACATTTAACAAAAACCCACCAATTCACTCTCTCAACAAATTAGAATACTTCATAAGACCAATAAAAAAAAAAAAAAGACATTTTTAGTGAATTGTTGGCCTTCTGGAAAGTATGTTCATTTACTGTACATGTACTCAATACTTGGTAGGGGCTCCTTTTGCTTTAATTACTGCCTCAATTCGGCGTGGCATGGAGGTGATCAGTTTGTGGCACTGCTGAGATGGTATGGAAGCCCAGGTTTCTTTGACAGTGGCCTTCAGCTCATCTGCATTTTTTGGTCTCTTGTTTCTCATTTTCCTCTTGACAATACCCCATAGATTCTCTATGGGGTTCAGGTCTGGTGAGTTTGCTGGCCAGTCAAGCACACCAACACCGTGGTCATTTAACCAACTTTTGGTGCTTTTGGCAGTGTGGGCAGTGCCAAATCCTGCTGAAAAATTAAATCAGCATCTTCAAAAAGCTGGTCAGCAGAAGGAAGCATGAAGTGCTCCAAAATTTCTTGGTAAACGGGTGCAGTGACTTTGGTTTTCAAAAAACACAATGGACCAACACCAGCAGATGATATTGCACTCAAAATCATCACAGACTGTGGAAACTTAACACTGGGCTTCAAGCAACTTGGGCTATGAGCTTCTCCACCCTTCCTCCCAAACTCTAGGACCTTGGTTTCCAAATGAAATACAAAACCTTCATCTGAAAAGAGGACTTTGGACCACTGGGCAACAGTCCAGTTCTTCTTCTCCTTAGCCCAGGTAAGACGTCGCTGACATTGTCTGTGGTTCAGGAGTGGCTTAACAAGAGGAATATGGCAACTGTAGCCAAATTCCTTGACTCTTGATGCCTTGACCCCAGCCTCAGTCCATTCCTTGTGAAGTTCACTCAAATTCTTGAATGGATTTTGCTTGACAATCCTCATAAGGCTGCGGTTCTCTCGGTTGGTTGTACATCTTTTTCTTCCACACTTTTTCCTTCCACTCAACTTTCTGTTAACATGCTCGGATACAGCACTCTGTGAACAGCCAGCTTCTTTGGCAATGAATGTTTGTGGCTTACTCTCCTTGTGAAGGGTGTCAATGATTGTCTTCTGGACAACTGTCAGATCAGCAGTCTTCCCCATGATTGTGTAGCCTAGTGAACCAAACTGAGAGACCATTTTGAAGGCTCAGGAAACCTTTGCAGGTGTTTTGAGTTGATTAGCTGATTGGCATGTCACCATATTCTAATTTGTTGAGAGAGTGAATTGGGGTTTTTGTTAAATGTGAGCCAAAATCATCACAATTAAAAGAACCAAAGACTTAAACTACTTCAGTCTGTGTGCATTGAATTTATTTAATACACAAGTTTCACAATTTGAGTTGAATTACTGAAATAAATGAACTTTTCCACGACATTCTAATTTATTGAGATGCACCTGTATTTAACTAGTTTGATTCTTCCAGCCAATCACATAACTGTTACAGATGATGGACACTGAACTGGCTTTTTATTTTTGATTCCCAGCACAAATAAATTACTGGACTTGTATGGAATAAAATTGAAGAAAATAATCAACCGATGATGTGAGCTACATGAGAGTGCATCGTAAAGTGTTTAATCCTGTTATGAGACAATAAACTGTGGCTCCAGTAGGCATGAAGTCACCAAAAAGTCACCAGTTGAAGACTATGAAGAATCAATGTAGCAGAATTTTGGTATCAAACAGTATGAATCCATGGACTGTATTGTGTTAATGTGTGTGGAGTGGAGTGGAGAAAGTTTTCTTATCGCACATGAAACCATTTAAATGATACTGAATCTTAATGCAGGAGGGCATGGTGGCTTGATGGTTAGCACATTTGCCTCACACCTCCAGGTTTGGGGGTTCGATTCCCGCCTCCACCGTGTGTGTGGAGTTTGCATGTTCTCCCTGTGCCTCGGGGGTTTCCTCCGGGTACTCCGGTTTCCTCCCCCAGTCCAAAAACAACATTGTAGGTTGATTGGCATATCTAAATTGTCTGTAGTGTGTGATTGCGTGAGTGAATGAGAGTGTGTATGTACCCCGCAATGGGTTGGCACTCCATCCAGGGTGTATCCTGCTTTGATGCCCAATGACGCCTGAGATAGGCACAGGCTCCCCGTGACCTGAGAATAGATTGGATAAGCGTTAGACAATGAATGAATCTTAATGCAGATATTCAAGATTAAGCATCATGCCAAAAATCACAAGTTGTCTCACGCTGGTTCTGTACAGTCTTAATCCTGAGACAGACCAAATGTTTCACAGAAACGTCATCTATTTAAAGTAGTATTTATTCTTATATAAAACCAGTTACAATTGTGCTTCTTAAGACAAAACAAATCTGTGGAGCTAGTCTGAGTGATTAATATGAAAATGTCTTGTAAAAAACAAAAAAAGCTACACCAACTCGGTGTGAACTGACGTATGCTATCGTAATAAAGTTTAAGCTATTCCTCATACCCGTGCACGGAACAATGATGTTTTTGATGACAGAGGATCAGAGAGGGTGAAGATCTCTTCATCTCTCTCCGTAGGATCAGAAAGGTCAGAGTGGATGGTGTCCCTGCAGTGAAGGAGGACTGCAGAAGGGCAGGGACTGTTTACAAGATGAACACAGATAAACAGGAAGCTCTTGACTCTTTCAGCTCCCACTGGTGTGCTCGGCGTCAAGTCTCCGTTCTTCCACAGTCCTAATGAGATCAGAGAGATAAATCTTCTGAGGACTGGCTTCATGAGGTGAGAGGTTAAGGCTGGGATCAATTTGGTTCAGGCGCTCTTCATTTAATCCAAATGCTGGGCTTTAGGGCGCAAGAATCGATTCAAATATGTGCCAGTTAACAGTCTTTGTAATGTCGACTGGAGAAAAATGTTCACTATGAAACGTCATGCTTTTCCCTTAAACATTTCGACTCGCCTGGAACGCAACTCATCACTTAAACACACATGGGAATGTTTTTAGAAGAGCAGGAATCATTTGTACACACAATCGGTTTAATCACTCTTGGAGTCGCCACTGACGCATTCATGAAACACTCATTTTAACACTCATCACTAAAACCTTCCATATGGAGACGGTTTAGTCCAGATGTGAGATTTGTTACATTTCTACATCTATCCAGTACAATGCCAGCTCCTGTTCTGCTTATACCATCAAAATGACTAAAGGGGTAATTAATGAAAGTGCTGATTTAGACATGAAAAAATTGAGTACTATATGTTTTCTTTGGCCCCTCTGTCAGGGTGGAGACCCTTCATAGGAGATGTTTGCGTCACATGATTATATGATCATGCTTTATTCACAGCATGGTTGGATCTTATTTCACTTCAGAGTAAACCAAATTTCCAGTATCTGTATTATTGATCTCATCTGTAAATAAGACGTCGGACGACACAACATAGGATTTGCCCGAGGACACGTTCTAGCCACTCTGACTTACCCGAATCTTGCTAAGAAATTTGTCACTACATGAGGCTGGAATATTAGTTTTTGTTATCTCAAGGTTGGATCATTGTAATGTGCTACTGTCTGGAAGTTCCGGTAGGTGCATGGAGAAACTCCAGCTACTCCAGAATGCAATAGAGTAGATAAGAAGATGAAAATGAAGAAAAAGAAGAAGTAGTCTTTATTATTGCCACACATTATATTACAGCACAATGGACTACTTTTTTTGCATATCCCAACTTTTCACAAAGATGGGGGCAGAGTGCAGGGTCAGCTATGATACAGTGCCCCTGGAGTAGAGAGGGTTAAGGGCCTTTCTCGAGGAACCTCAAACTTCCCAGTCAAATTTTGCATCGATTCTAAAATACCATTACTGACCTATAAAGCACTGAATGGCCTTGAGCTGCAGTACCTAAGCAATCTTTTTTTTCCCAAAGAAAAGGTGCAGGCTATTTGTTGGTACCTCAAATAGTAATGTACAGCAGGGAGCAGAACTTTTTCTTACAAATCCTTGCAGTTATGGAACAGCTTTCCAATTGGTGTTCAGGACTCAGTGATCAAGTCCAGGTTGCAAACATATTTGTTTAGTCAAGATTTTTAAATAGTTTTTTTTTCCTTAGGTAAATGAGGTTTGATGTGCAACGAGTGTTTCGGTGAACTGGGATGCTTAGATGCTGTCACTCCCCTACTCTCATGCATTCACTTTTGTTTGCATTGGAATGGCTGGCGTCTTTATTTCCCAGGAAGCCCTCAAATCTGTGTCACCTTATGGATCTCGCTTTTAGTTATTCTGTCATTTTATGTGCAGTCCTTAACCATTTACATGATGACAAATATACCTAATATTCTGTCTCTCTCTCTCAAGCTACACATGCTACTCATAAGCCTCCAGTGTTCCTGATCGCTTCTGCTCTTATGACCTCATTCACATCATTCATTTTCTGTAGCACTCATCCTACACAGGATCTCAGGGAGTCTGGAGTCTCACTCAGGGGACTCATGGGACACCCTGGATGAGGTGCCAACCCATCACAGTGAACAATCACATACACACTCATACACACCCATTCACACATTATGGACAATTTAGCAATATCAATCATGCTACAGCGCATGTCTTTGGATTGAGGGAGGAAACCAGAATACCAATGAAACCCTGAAGCACAGGAAGAACATGAAAACTCTGCATACTTTACGTGAGGCAGGAATCGAACCCCCAGAGATGCGAGGCAAATGGGCTGCCACCCATCATAATGTAATCATAATGTAATCTTTAATCACAGGTCTACAGTTAAAGGACCGTCATCATATAATCTAGGCAGAAGAGCATGTTATCTAGTACAGTGTATACACTGAAACTGCACAAACTTGCCACATAATCTAGCCTCTGATATTAGCTGGTCATTTTTAACCAAAATTCTTTAAATGCCACAGTTTATGTACTCATCTACATGCTTTTTTTTGTGTGTCACATAGGAAAAAGCTGTTTAGTACATTTCTGAGTTTCTCCTTCCTGTCAGGAAAATGCTGTACGTTTTTTAAGGTCAGTGAAATCTCTCCAGCTTTCGATCTCGCAAGCATCAGGCTGTACTCCAACATGTAGCAGTGCTGATGCAGGAAAAGGCACTTCCTTTTTGCTTTAAATCTTTGTCAGATTTTAGCCAAGGCCTTTCGTCGGTTTCAACGTTCATGGTCTTTCCTGCCATCTTATCGTAACACAGGCTCTCCAGAGGGCCAGTTACCAGCCGCAGCCCTACTCACTTCCCTGCCTTATGCCCTGACCCTGTTCCTGAACATTTCTCTACCCACAATGCCACACCCATAAACTGATACTAAACCCAGACAGTCACAGCACTGGAAAACCGTCAGAGGGGAAAGGTCAAAAGTAACAGCCATGATTCATCCGCTGATGTCATGCTGACTTGAGGAAAAGGGATGGTTCCATATGTGCGTGGACTCATTACTTCCTCAGATCCACTCTTACACACACACACTGTTTATTCTAAAGAGCCCCAGATGAGTCCTCAGAAACCAAGGCAATGTTTATTGCATAATAAAAGGATTATGCAAGGCTTTTGCTTCTTTTATTGATTAAAAGAACTTCCAAATTCATTTCTAAACACATGGAAATGTGATAGCCAATCAGACTAAAAACCATAAAGATTCTGAAACCTGTGTCCAAATAAGTGTACACGACATATCAGATGTTCTCTAGGCAGGGGGCGGAGCTTCTGAAGCTGAAAGTCAAAGTCATATGCATTGAACTACATTCTGTAGATTTACTATGTAGTGTGTGTTTATGAAATAAAGCTTTTCATGGCTTCTTCAGGTCTCTGTGTGATTTTGTACATACTTGAAAAAACTAGTAACCTTTTCTGAATTTCTTATTAAAATTTTTCACAAGAGCACACCAACTCCTGATTACAAAATATTTTGGTTCTTAGCCCAGTGGATTTCTGCCAGTTTCCTGAAGCAGTACAAGCTCCTAGATTGTACTGCATGCTGAGGAGTGTTCAGGAGCCGTGTTTACAATCAGCTACTTGAGGACAGGTATGGTATGTGAATCATAGGAAATCAGCGGCCTAACTTCGTCCCAGCCCAGCCGGAGCAGAGGAAATGTTATGTCCCGTTTTGCGTCTGGAGGAACAAAGGCTTCAGTCTGGCTGCAGTAAATAAGATCTCACATGCAGGGTTTATTTGCGGACCGAGAGTTCTTGCTTTGTTCAACAGTTGACTCTGATTTCCTGCAGGAGCAAAGGAAGATGGAAGTGTGGGAGGAGGGTTTTCATTCTGGGCTACAGACATATACGCATCCACACACTCAGAAAAAAAGCACAAAACACTCACACTTGCACACAGATGTTGAAAGATGTTGAAAGTTTAGGTGAGAGACAGGACATGAGCAGCACTTAGGTTTACACGGGAATCCAATAAAATGACTCAAATATTACACAAAGTACAAGTTCTTTTAAATGGTAATTGGTCCACAGTTCCATTACAAATTTCTGCATTTAATACTTTATTATTTTGGTTCAGTTTAAGAACAGTATCACCAGTAGCCTTGTCACTGGATGCAGTGCCGGTCCCAAGCCCGGAAAAATGGGAGGGTTGCGTCAGGAAGGGCATCCGGCGTAAAACATTTGCCAAGTTGTTGTGCGGACCAGTTGGTCCGCTGTGGCGACCCTGAACAGGGAGCAGCCGAAAGCAACTTCTTCTTCTTCTTCTTCTTCTATCACCAGTAGCCTTGTCCCATAACTGCGTTTATCAGACCCAGAGTTTCAACGAACATGAAGCGTCTCCTTTAACAAGAATATAGATAGATAGATAGATAGATAGATAGATAGATAGATAGATAGATAGATAGATAGATAGATGGGATGGATGGATAGATGGGTAGATGGATAAATGGACAGACTTTATCGATCCCATGGGAAGTTCTTGGATTTACAGTTTTAATTAAATTATTTGACTCATTTAGCAGTTTGCTAACATTCTAATTTGTGAGCCACTTGAGCAAGACTTTGTAATACTTTTCATATTTTCTTAATTGTAACTCATTTTGAACAACAATGTGGGACAAATAAAGAAATAAGAAGCAATATTAAGTTCCTAATGTAACACAACCTCAAAGCTTATGCATCTAGCTTATTTAACTTCTCATTTATACAATCGGCTGAAACTTTAAGCCAAACTGAATTATATTTAAGACTGATTCAAGGAAGGTTAAAGGCTCAATAAACCGACTGTGATGGCTGGGTAAAGCTAGGATTTAAACTCATGACCGTCTGACCAGTAGACCAAAGCTCTCACTGCCGAGCCACCACGTCCCTATGACTTATGCAGCTAACATGCTAGCTTCTAAGGCTTTAAGAATGAAATCAAGTTAACCACAGCTGGAACTACTGGAACTGAACAGTCACAATCAGTAAACATTCATTATTATTAATGCTGTGTTTAATTGTGTACCTAACTTTTATACCTCAAACAAGCCAAAACAATAGGATATAAATCCCAGCGCCAGCTATTCAATTAGCCATAATTCAGATAATGAACAGGGAACAGTCAGTTGCTGCTGTTGTTGTTGTGTACACAGCCCTTGACAGTAGGTGACCAACGCTTTTTCATTTTGGTTGCTCTTGTTGTTGCTCCTATAGTTTCTTCTATTTTTTATGAGTGTCACTGAGTAGCAGCTGTGCTTGAGAGCAGCATGACTGGCAGCACTGCCTTGGCGTCAATTACCCATAATGCTCAGCTCCTACAACAGCTGTTCTAGCCAGAGGCAAAGAAGCAGAGGCTGCAACCAAAAAACAACACACAGGGAGGGGCAGAATAACAGGGGGAGAGAGAGAGAGAGAGAGAGAGAGAGAGAGAGAGAGAGAGAGAGAGAAGGACAGGAAAGACGGAGTGAGAGAAAGATAAAATGAGAGAAGACTAATTCAAAATATTGAATTATTTCCATTAGTATCTTGTTCTTTTTTTGCTTCCCCACTCAATGCTTTGGCAACAGTTTGGCAACAGTTATTAATTGCAATTGATGCCAATAAAGCTGTTTTTGAATATGAATTTGAGAGACAGACAAGAAAGATAAGACAGTGAGAGTGAGAGAGAGTCCATCTATCCATCAATCCATCTATCTATCCATCCATCTATCTATCCCCATTCATCCATCCATACATCTATCTATCAATCTATACCATCCATACATATATCTATCCATCTGTCGATCCATATCCATCCATTCATCTGTCCATACATGCATCCATCCATCCATCCATCTATCTATCTATCCATCCGTCAATCTATCCATCCATGCATCCATCCATCCACCGCTTTCTCTGTGACCTTTTTATTTTACAAAATTCTACATAAACCAATTTATTTTTAGGAAGTCTCAGCTTCAGAAGCTTCAACAAAAGAGCCCCGAAGGATTATCTTATCATACCATACTACATAAATTCATGTCAACAAGCTGATCACATTGTTACCAAAATCTGATATTCCATCCCTCCATCCATCCATCCATCCATCCTCTGTACTTTTTATCCTGCTCAGTTTCAGAGGGAACCTGGGGTCTCTCCCTAGAACACTAATTGAAATGCAGCCACAAACTTTGCAATCCAACTCCACTGTATTTTCACCCAAGACTAAAGTACTGGCACACTATATTTGACTGGATTGGTCGTGTGCTGGCATTGAGAGAAAGTTTGCTTCTGGTGTTTGGGTTTTAGCACTTAAAGGCTAATATATTGGTCTGTTCACTGCCAAGAGGACAGTTGTCCTTTGAATAAGAAACAGACAAACATTCTCTAAAATTAAATATGAGATTATGGGTTTATCAAAATTAGTATTATTATTTTTTGAATATTTTTGAATTACTTTTATATGTTACAGCAATGTTTATATCTCTATTCATTTTCCAGCTATGTTTAGCTATCTAATTTTCCATATCTAGTGATATCATGAGCTGGATATGAGGTAAGTGTTAGAATATTTTTTTTTATGTATTGTTCACACTTCTGAAAAAACGAACATTTTGACCAAACAGTATCCATATCTCACTCAGCACACAGTACAGACTGAGAACATTATGTGTTGATATGTGGTATATAGGCTACAGAGAGTGTGTGTGTGTGTGTGTGTGTGTGTGTGTGTGTGTGTGTGTGTGTGTGTGTGTGTGTGTGTGTGTGTGTGTGTGTGTGAGAGAGAGAGAGAGAGAGAGGGGGAGAATAGCTGTGTGTTGGTTCAGAATCCAACATGTTTCCTTAACCTACGTGTTCAGGGCATTCCTTAGTCTGTGAGCAGTGTATACAGAAACACTGCAGTGTTGATTTTCCTAATGAAACCCACCATTGTCCTATCACTATGCAACCCCATGCTGGTAATAAAGGAAGGAAACGCTCATTTAAAAGCCATTAGAGATGGCAAGGTGTGTCAGCCTGAGAGCTAAATGAGAGATTAGGACAGGGAGGAATGTGTAAAAGCATTCCAGAACTTCAGACAATAATCGTGTCCTGGCTGATTGGCTGCTTTGGGATAAGTGGATCTAACTACCAAGCAGAGTCACCAGATTACCTGCAGGGGATCTAACTACCAAACAGAGTCACCAGATTACCTGCAGGGGATCTAACTACCAAGCAGAGTCACCAGATTACCTACAGGGGGTCTAGCTACCAGGCAGAGTCACCAGATTACCTATAGAGGATCTAATTACCAAGCAGCATCACCAGATTACCTACAGGGGATCTAACTACCGAGCAGAGCCAACAGATTACCTACAGGGGATCTAACTACCAAGCAGCATCACCAGATTGCCTCTAGGGGATCTAACTAGTAAGCAGAGTCACCAGACTACCTATAGGGAATCTAACTACCAAGCAGAGTTACCAGATTACTTATTACTTATACATTGTTTCCTATGTTCTGTAAAGCTGCTTTGAGACAATGCTCTTTGTTAAAAGCGCTATACACATAAAATTGAATTGAATTGAATTATGGGGGTTGAAGCAGAGTCACCAAATTATCTTTAGTCAATCTAACTAGTAAACAGAGTCACTAGATTACCTACAGGGAATCTAGCTACCAAGCAGAGTCACCACATTATCTATGGGGTATCTAACTACCAAGCAGAGTCACCAGATTATCTATGGGGGATCAAATTACCAGTTGCCAGATTACCTTCGAAGGGATCTAACATTCAAGCAGAGTCACTGTAATACTTATGGGGGTCTAGCCACCATGCCAGCTTGCCAGATTAACTAAGGGGATCTAGTACCAAGCCAAGCCAAAGGGCAAACCCTATATTGCCATATAAATCACTACACATGGTGTACTAGTCAATATTTCAGTCTATTTAGAGCACATATGTAGGGAGCAGGAAGCTATTTGAGATTTAGCCTACTGTCTGGACTAGCAATCATTCTTGGCATCATAGAGATATAACAAAGGCTAGCTAGCATCATCAAACCTTGGACCTGTTTGCTGTTGAGAAACTTTTACGGGTAGTAGTTGAGGAACCGGAAAGTTTTGTTTGGGGGCATTATCCGAGCTGTTTGTTTAGCTGAAAAAGGAGGAATGTTGTGAGGAATTTAGACAGAAGTTGAGGCAGGCTCTGGGTGGTCAGGTAGTGCTGCCAGATGACTGGGAAACTACAGCAGAAGTGATCAGGGAGACCGGGAGAAAGGTGCTGGGTGTGTCATCTGGAAGGAGGAAAGAAGATAAGGAGACTTGGTGGTGGAATGAGGAAGTTCAGGATAGTATCCAGAGGAAAAGGTTAGCCAAGAAGAAGTGGGACATGGACAGGACTGAAGAGAATAGACAGGAATACAAGGAGTTACAGCGCAGAGTGAAGAGGGAGGTGTCTAAGGCCAAGCAGAAGGCATATGAAGAGTTGTACACTAGGTTAGACACTAGAGAAGGAGAGAAGGACTTGTACAGGTTAGCTAGGCAGAGGGATCGAGATGGGAAGGATGTGCAGCAAGTTAGAGTTATTAAGGATAGAGATGGAAGGGTGCTCACAAGTGAGGAGAGTGTACAGAGGAGATGGAAGGAATACTTTGAGGAGCTGATGAATGAGGAAAATGAGAGGGAAAAAAGAGTAGAAGGGGTGAACTCTGTGGAACAGAAAGTAGATAAGATTAGAAAGGATGAAGTCAGGAAGGCTTTGAAGAGGATGAAAAGTGGGAAGGCAGTTGGTCCTGATGACATCCCGGTGGAGGTCTGGAAGTGTCTGGGAGAGGCAGCAGTGGAATTTTTAGCTAATTTGTTCAACAGGGTTTTAGAGAGTGAGAGGATGCCTGAGGAATGGAGAAGAAGTGTGTTAGTGCCGATCTTTAAGAATAAGGGTGACGTGCAGAGTTGCAGTAACTATAGGGGGATAAAATTGATGAGCCATACAATGAAGGTATGGGAAAGAGTAGTGGAAGCTAGGTTAAGGAAGGTAGTGGACATTTGTGAGCAGCAGTATGGCTTCATGCCCAGAAAGAGCACAACGGATGCAATTTTTGCTCTGAGGATTTTGATGGAGAAGTATAGGGATGGTCAGAAGGAGTTGCACTGTGTGTTTGTAGACTTGGAGAAAGCATATGACAGGGTGCCAAGAGAAGAGCTGTGGTACTGTATGAGGAAGTCAGGAGTAGCGGAGAAGTATGTCAGAGTGGTGCAGGACATGTATGAGAGGAGCAGGACAGTGGTGAGGTGTGCTGTAGGTCAGACAGAGGAGTTCAATGTGGAGGTGGGACTGCATCAGGGATCGGCTCTGAGCCCCTTCCTGTTTGCTATAGTGATGGACCAGTTGTCAGAGGAGGTCAGACAGGAGTCTCCTTGGACGATGATGTTTGCAGATGACATTGTGATCTGTAGTGAGAGCAGGGAGCAGGTGGAGGAAAACCTGGAGAGGTGGAGGTTTGCGCTGGAGAGAAGAGGAATGAAGGTCAGTCGTAGTAAGACTGAGTACATGTGTGTGAATGAAAGGGAGGGAAGTGGAACAGTAAGGTTACAGGGTGAAGAGGTGAAGAAGGTACAGGAGTTTAAGTACTTGGGGTCAACAGTCCAGAGTAATGGAGAGTGTGGGAAAGAGGTAAAGAAGCGAGTGCAGGCAGGTTGGAATGGGTGGAGAAAGGTGTCGGGAGTTCTGTGTGATCAGAAAATATCAGCGAGAATCAAGGGGAAGGTGTACAGGACAGTGGTGAGACCGGCCATGCTGTATGGTTTAGAGACAGTGTCACTGAGGAAGAGACAGGAGTCAGAGCTAGAGGTAGCAGAGCTGAAGATGTTGAGGTTCTCTTTGGGAGTGACAAGATTGGACAGGATTAGGAATGAGTACATCAGAGGGACAGCCCATGTTGGACGTTTGGGGGACAAAGTTAGGGAGGCCAGATTAAGATGGTTTGGACATGTTCAGAGGAGAGACAGTGAGTATATTGGTAGGAGAATGTTGGACATGGGGCTGCCAGGCAGGAGGCAAAGAGGAAGGCCAAAGAGGAGGTATATGGATGGAATAAATGAGGATATGAAGCTAGTGGGTGCAAGGGTTGAGGATGCAGAAGATAGGGATAGGTGGAGAGAGATGATTCGCTGTGGCGACCCCTGAAGGGAAAAGCCGAAAGAAGAAGAAGATCCGAGCTGTTTGTTTGTGTCAGTCTGGGAAAAACCACTGGAGTATGTTGTTGGGAAGGATTTGCTTTAATTTATCAATTTTAGCATCTCAACTAAAGTGACAAGGAAACCTTCTAAAAACAGTCAGTGTGTACAAAAAAGATCCGCAGCTTGAGTGACCGTTAAGCTTTGAGCAAGTTGCTGGACAGTTAAATGCAAACGTGAAATAGATATAAGCCTGATTAATTCAGTTTGTAATCAGATCCTGGCTGTCAAAATGTCTGTGATGGTTGAGACACGTGCAAAAAGAGAAACATTTCAGTTCAGGTTTCAGAGCTATATATACATAATAGAAAATGCCAAACTTTCAAAATGTTGCAAATCTTCCCAGGACACCACACCTATTCGAATAAAAAAATCTAAAAGTACATTGTTCAGTCATCTCAGTGGAAACATAGTTGCATAAATAAGTCCCGAATAAGCATTCTTGGGGGAAAAAAGAAGTACTTGCCATATTTGCATTGGATATTAACACAATTGTCAGTATCTAGATACTAAGACAAATTTATAGAGAACTCATATTGTGTAAACAAACAATTGCAGACCACTGGTGCTACAAATCAGTGTAGTCTGTCCGTCCGTCCGTCCCCCCTCTCTCTCTCTCACACACACACACACACACACAGAAAAGAAAAAGCAAGTGGAAGAGAACATGAGAGAAAAATGAAATGGGTAGAGATGATATTTTATTTTGTTTTATTTTATATTATATATTTATATATATTTTTATATTTCATATTTTATTATGATTGACATTTATATTGGAATCAGATTATATATAATGTACATATATTTACTTTATTTAAAAATTGATTTAAAAAAAAAAATCTGGTGTCTATTTTCTATTTTAAATTCTATATATTTTATAAAAATTTACTGTATATAGGCTTGTAGTGAATAAAATAATGAGTACTTTATATGTGTTTCCTTTTATCGCATGATAAGGTTAACAGATCCTATGTCTTATATCTTGCCAAGTAATCTAGATTTATGATTAAAAAAACCACAACAAAAAACAAACAAAATCAGGAAGTGGATTAGAAAAAAATATTATTTTTAAATTATATTTGAAATTAAATACACTACTGACTACTTTCCCTTTCTTATTTATATCTAAAGCTTATCTGTTATCTGTAGTATTGTATTTTATTGTGTTTTTATTTAATAATGTAGCTGTGTGCTAATGCAAATGTAAATCAGATAATGTTCAAACTGATCTCCACCTCGGGCCACTGCTAGCAACCTTGGGGTAACCATGGACAATCAACTGTCCTCCCATGTTACTAATGTCACATGCGCGTGTCGGTTTCTTCTGTACAACATCAGAAGGATTCGCCCATTTTTATCCACACAGGCTACTCAGGTGCTTGTTCAGTCTCGTGGCAGGTCTACATCTGAATGCAATTCGTCCACTGCAAATGATTCAAAATGCAGCTGCACGACTTGTTTTCAACGTGTTTAAGTTCTCCCACACCACCCCACTCATGACACTGCACCTCGCTCCCTCCAATCCATTAGCACTACTTGACTGGTCCCACCATCTCTCAGGGTATACATCTAGACTCTTCTCTGTTCTGGCACTGAGGTGAAATGAACTTCCCCTAGATGTCCATACAGCCGAGTCACTGACCATCTTCAAACAACGGCTGAAGACCTACCTCTTCCTGAAACACTTAAACTAGCTCTTATTTTCCCTGTTTTAGGCCGATGGGATCCTAAGTCTGTGACCTATTGAAGCAGTGTTAATGTATTGATTGACAGAGACTTCAAAGCACTCTTGTACGTCGCGCTGTATAAGAGTTCCTGCCAATTGCCAGAAGTGTAAATCAAACTAAAAATGAATTTGTAATTTGTCAACTCAGAATTTAGACAAACACTACAAAATGGCTGCATCCTAAACAGTACACTATATCAGGAACAAAACAGCATCAGTACTGAGTTGAGGTTTCCTGCCATGCCCTAAACACTGATCATACACCATTTATACTAGTCTTTTCCCACAAGCAGGGACTCTCCATTCAGCTCTGAGATGGATTATTCACTACTGGGTCAGTGGCTTCGCTGGAACGGGCAGCTTTAATTGTAGTCCAGATCTTTTTTTTTACTCTTCCGGTCTTGGAAGGTTCCCATGCTATAAATTTTGTGCTAGCGTTGCTCCTTTCCCACCCTGTATAAACAGTTTTCTATTGAACCTGCATGACCTTTCAATTATTGTCATGGCTTACATTGGCTTATATGGTCAAATCCAAAATTATTGGCACCCTACCCTGGGAGAATGGCTAAACCATTGTATAATTACTAAACCAACTGTATAATTACTACAAATAATAATCAAATTCCTATTTTGAATTTCTAGAGTTTTTATTTTTCATCTAACAAAAAGTATTCTGAGCCTGTTATGATAGAATTGACTAGCAGAATATGTTTAAAATTCTGATAATATACTTAAGAGGGGCACGGTGGCTTAGTGGTTAGCACGTTTGCCTCACACCTCCAGGGTTGGGGGTTCGATTCCCGCCTCTGCCGTGTGTGTGGAGTTTGCATGTTCTCCCTGTGCCTCTAGGGTTTCCTCTGGGTACTCTGGTTTCCTCCCCCAATCCAAAGACATGCATTGTAGGTTGATTGGCATCTCTAAATTGTCTGTAGTGTGTGATTGTGTGAGTGAATGAGAGTGTGTGTGTGCCCTGCGATGGGTTGGCACTCTATCCAGGGTGTATCCTGCCTTGATGCCCAATGACACCTGACACAGGCTCCCTGTGACCCGAGAATAGTTCGGATAAGTGGTAGACAATGAATGAATAATATAGTTAAAATATCTAAATTGATTGATTCTTATCCTGGGGGGCACGGTGGCTTGGTGATAGCACATTTGGCTCACACCTACAGGGTTGGGGGTTTGATTCCTGCCTCCACGATGTGTGTGTGGAGTTTGCATGTTCTCCCTATGCCTAGAGGGTTTACTCTGGGTCCTTGGGTTTACTCTGGGTGCATTGTAGGTTGGCATCTCTAAATTGTCCATAGCGTGTGTGTGTGTGTGATTAGGCCTTGCGATAAACTGGCATCCTGTCCAGGGTGTACCCTGCCTTGTGCCTGTAGTCTCCGGGGATAGGCCCCAGGTTCCCTGTGACCCAGTAGTATGATAAGCAGCTATAGAAAATGGATGGGTGGATGATTCTTATCCTTTACAAATGTCTGTTTTTTTAAAAGGTATCCCAGAACTCTTGTTGTGAATGAAAGGGAGGGAAGTGGAACAGTAAGGTTACAGGGTGAAGAGGTGAAGAAGGTACAGGAGTTTAAGTACTTGGGGTCAACAGTCCAGAGTAATGGAGAGTGTGGGAAAGAGGTAAAGAAGCGAGTGCAGGCAGGTTGGAATGGGTGGAGAAAGATGTCGGGAGTTCTGTGTGATAGGAAAATATCAGCGAGAATCAAGGGGAAAGTGTACAGGACAGTGGTGAGACCGGCCATGCTGTATGGTTTAGAGACAGTGTCACTGAGGAAGAGACAGGAGTCAGAGCTAGAGGTAGCAGAGCTGAAGATGTTGAGGTTCTCTTTGGGAGTGACAAGGTTGGATAGGATTAGGAACGAGTACATCAGAGGGACAGCTCATTTTGGACGTTTGGGGGACAAAGTTAGGGAGGCCAGATTAAGATGGTTTGGACATGTCCAGAGGAGGGAGAGTGAGTATATTGGTAGGAGAATGTTGGACATGGAGCTGCCAGGCAGGAGGCAAAGAGGAAGGCCAAAGAGGAGGTATATGGATGGAATAAATGAGGATATGAAGCTAGTGGGTGCAAGTGTTGAGGATGCAGAAGATAGGGATAGGTGGAGAGAGATGATTCGCTGTGGCGACCCCTGAAGGGAAACGCCGAAAGAAGAAGAATAATCCCAGAACTCTTGTTGCTCTTGTGTCTGGTTGTGATGATCGATACTTCTGCTGAGTAACACGTTATTTCAGTTTTATCTCAAAACCTGGTTGCCTCTGCCAGGAAGTTAATACAAGGACATTGATGGATCTTTTTCTTTTTTTAAATGACATAATGACTCCAAACATACAGATACATCTAACCCATCTATATCATAAAGCTCTGGTCAAAACTTAAGACTCCACAAGAATATGTTCATTTTTCATTAATTCCTCAAAAGTATCTGCTTTATTTTTTCAGGGTCAGAGGTGACGATATACCTTTGGTGAGATTCCAGTCCACTTCAAGGCACCATGGAGACACATTAACATCTAGAGGCAACTTAACATCATGGACACTGGAAGAACAAGCATAACTCTACACACACACTAACCCAAGCTCAGCATCGAACCGCAAACTCTACATGAATAAAAAAGTGCATATAAAGGATATTAAACGATCCCCTACAAGAGTCTCAAACTGTTAGACACTGCAGGAAGTGGCTCAGTGGTACGATTCAGTCCTAAAAATATTGTTTTCAAATAAAACTACACAGATTTCCAATATGTTTAAACTGGGAATATTATTGCACGTGGGTTTTCTTCATTAAGTGGTGCCAATAATTCTGGAGTTATGTGTATGTAGTCATGCATGCAATTTGAGTGTAGCCTGGAGGGCTGGACGCATGAAGCAGCAGTGGTGTCTGGGCGGATGCTGATGGCTCTGTGTGTGTGTTTGTGTGTTTTTCCTCACGGATGGCGTGCTGCAGCTGTGCACGCTTGAGTTGGAGTTGTTCAGCTTTGTGCTCTGGAGTGTAAAAGCCGAGGTGACGTGCCTGCACTCTCCCTGGGTTTTGTGTTTGAGACAGGACCAAGGGTGCACTCTCTCACATCACCCATCCCAACCAGCTGCAGCCTGCTAATCACAATCCCACCACCACACAGACTTCTGCCCCACACACAGACACACACACACATCCTTCACACGCCGTGATCCCATTAGCAATGCCAGAGCATATGGCAGCGCGTGCCAGAGGAGGATCCTGCCACGCTGGGAACTCAGCTCCAATCAGGTTTATGCGAGTCTGTCAGAGTGAAGCTGTGTTCACAGTGCCGTGTTTCAGTCTGAGCTTACATTAAATTCTTACAGTGAACTGTCATATCTCTTAAATCATCTTGTACTGGTTTAGAGTCATGCAGAGACACTTGTTTCGCGCTTATAAAGATGCTAATGAGAAATGCTAATGTTCTAGAAATCAGATTTGATAATGAATTTTCAAACTTATGCAACATAATTGAGATGTTTTGCGTGCAAACAGAGATACCAGGAGATACAAAGCTAGCATAGCTAACAAGTAAGGGAAGTTCTGATTAGCATCATACACATCTGAACTAGCTTGAATTGTTAATCTCATAATATCAAGCAAACATAAAAATGAGGACTGTGTTGGTAGCCATTTTGAACCAGTTTCTGTTTACCTTTAACACTTTCAGCCTTAAGTATGCACAATTTGTATTATTTAGTCAAACATTATTAGTACAAGGAAAACTTACTTACCTCACATGTAATCTATCTACATATAGTGACATATTTTGTGTCTAATGTTTTTTTTTTCTAATGTGATAACAAGAAAGAGAAATGTACCTTAACTAAACTCTTTTCTATAAATATAAATATACTTTAAATTGAGTTAAAGTAAAATTAAATATATAAAATACAGATCTGTATATAAAATACACATCTGTATAAACATGAGCAAAGCCTCACTGTGTAGCTGAACACTGTAACATGATGGAGGCGGCCATCTTGGATATCCAGAATCACTTCAGCCCAAAAGGCCCCGCCTCCCTCGGTCTGAAGGAATAAATTGTCCTACCGCTTATCCAATCTATACTCGGGTCACGGGGAGCCTGTGCCTATCTCAGGTGTCATTGGGCATCAAGGCAGGATACACCCTGGACGGAGTGCCAACCCATCGCAGGGTACACACACTCGCTCGCTCGCTCATTCACTCACACACTACGGACAATTTAGAGATGCCAATCAACCTACAATGCATGTCTTTGGACTGGGGGAGGAAACCGGAGTACCCGGAGGAAACCCCCGGGGGGAGAACATGCAAACTCCACACACACGGCAGAGGCGGGAATCGAACCCCCAACCCTGGAGGTGTGCGGCAAATATGCTAACCACCAAGCCACCATGCCCCCCCTAAATTGTCCTAGCATCCAGAAATTTATTTACTTTTACTCAAATTTATAACATAATATGTAGTCATTTTTTTTACAAAAAAAATTAAAATCTTTAAAGTGATTTACACAGTTGAATAAAATCATATGAATCAAGTATGTGAAAAATTCTATATGCATTTCTTTTTTTTAAATAATTGTGCTAGCTTTTTTAGCCACAAAGCTAAATTATCAAACACTCGTCAAGACACCAAATGCTTAACTGTCTTCCATGCTTGTTTTTCCCCTTATTTTTCTGCATTTGGTGCAAATGTGGATGCACAGGAAGATCTCAAACCTTTGTATAAATTTTAAAAGAAGAAGAAGAAGAAGAAGAAGAAGAAGAAGAAGAAGAAGAAGAAGTGCACTTCAAGTACCTGGATGATGCACTTATTTAATCGGAAAAAAAAAAAAAACAAGTGCGGAATGTTGGACGCTTCATGAACTCAGCACTCGCCGATTTGCTTACATAATAGACGAGGGCGGGGCTACCAGACGCTGACATCTTACAAATGTCTTTTAAATTAGCTCACATTGTGTGATTTATTTTCCAACATTTAAAAATTTCAGCATATTCTGCGTCTATCTGTGTTTGATGCCATTTGCTATTGTCTGGGAAACGGCTTATAGTTCTGCTTAGTAAAAAATGTTAGTGTTCCATTTGAGATGATTGGGACACAGCACCAGATTCCTAATCAATGTTTTGCATTTAATGATGCAAGGCTAGTTTGAAATGAATGTATGTTCTAATTAGATATAAAAATTTATAGTGACATCAATAGTGTTGTTTAATATGAAGTAAATAAATACTGCTGTTTAGCTAGCAGAAGCTAGTCATGACAAACATTTAAAGCTCTGAATAACTGAATGGTGGAGTTGAAGCTAACTAGCTAGATTGTGGTCCTTGGTGTGATATTAGCTATTTAGCATGTTGTGTGTAATGTCTGTGTGATTTTACATGGATCATTTTACAATCTGAGAGGAAAAAAGGCAATCATGAATAAAGTTACCTTATTAGCTAGTTAACTAAGTGCTGCGTATTTGGGGGGGAAAAACACAAAGCAATTTCTTGCTGTGTCAAAGTTGATAAACACTGTTAAACCCCAAATGAACTTGTTTTCTTAAAATCAGTGCGTCTAAAAAAGTTTAGCTCCAGAAACATGTTCTCAATTCCATCACTAACACAAATCCAACATGTTCCTGACATTTTCTTTTTGCGGTTGTGGTTGTGCTTTCCTCTTTCATTGTTCTCACGAAGCAAAACACATTAATGAGAATGTTTCCAGCACGAATGAGCTACTATTGTTCCCTGGTGTTTTTGGATTAGACGGTCAACATGACACGGAAATGAGTGTGTTTATAAAAGACGTTTCTATGGAGTGAATCCATGCTTCCTGGTACACATGTGCAAACTGGCAGTAAATGATAAATATGAAGAACCTTGTCAGTCTAGAAAAATGTTAATGGTTGTAGTAGTGTAGTGTGAGTGTTATCACCTGTCACACACAGGTGAACGATTGTACAATGTTATTGCGAATGGTATGAATGACCTCCTGTAACGTTCTCTTAGACAACAAATCTGAATTATATTCTTATGTTTATATTTTTCATTGTTGTGCACCAATACACCAAGACAAATTCCTTGTACGTGTAAAACCCACGGTACTTGGCAATAAAGCTGATTCTGATTCTGAATTTCACTGTGTAGTGATGTATATGTGACAAATAAAGGTTACTTTATAACTTAATCACATACACACACGAAGTACACAACCATATTGATTCACTTTTTTAAAATTTATTTTAGTGCTACTATGTAATTCTCCTCACCTCTTCTGTGTCCTACAACATTCCCCTGTCACTCATGCCACACGTTTGTTGTGGAAACTAATGATGTCATGATGTCATCAGCTAAAACAGCTAAGGTTACTATACTTCCTGAACAGCGATCCGAATGCGAGCCGTGTTCACATCATAGGAATCGTTTAAACTTTCATCCAGTATAAACCCTAGTGGGTTAGTAGTCATATTGCAGATGACAGACACCTCTTCCTCCCCTTCCTTCCTCTTCCACTTCCTCTTTCTATCTGTCTCAGTCTGTTACACCCTTCCTCCCACTCATTCTCTCTCTCTCTCTCTCTCTCTCTCTCTCTCTCTCTCTCTCTCTCTCTCTCTCTCTCTCTCTCTCTCTCTCTCTCTCTCTCTCGGGCTGTGCAGTGACTGTGCCGTTCCTAATAAGGTTAGTCTGAGTGAATTGAGGGTCAATCCATTTTCTCACTGACTACTGACCTCTGAATTGAAAAATGATCAGCACAGCAATGTTACACCTCATTAACAACATCAACAGCACCGCTGAGCTCTGTCTAAATCATGTTCAGACGGTTTCTTGCAAACTGAGAGGTGAAAGGTCATTTATTTTTAGAAATGCTGAATTACTGAGATATTAAGTAAGTGAGCTACTCATTCTGCTGCAATTTCCTGTGAACTAACAACCACAAGAAGCTTTTACTGGGTAAATAAGGTTTCTTAGCTTTCAAATAAAGTGTTACCTCTATTGAAATGGTGCCATAAAGTTCTGCACAGAACCCTTTAGCATTCCACAAGGTTTTTAAGGAGAAACACAGCTGTTGGGTTCTGCATCCAACAGGGTTCCCACTGGAAAATGCTGCTGTAGTCTTCTGCAAAGAAACTTTTTGGTTCTATAGAGTTCTTATACGAGACACTGGTGTATGCTGCTACATGGAACCTTTAAAGGTTTTTTTTCTTCAAAGGGTCCTCTGGGGTTCTTATAGAAAACCCTTGCTGTAGGGTTCTGCATAGAACCTTTAAGGTTCTTATATGTAGACACTGGTGTTGGTTTTTACCACTCGTGTTGGGTTCTTCAAAGTGTTTTGTGGGGTTGATATAGAAAAATAAACATGCTGTAGAGTTCTGCAGAGAACCTGTAAAGGCTCTGTAGGGTTCTTGTTGAAAAACACTGCTGTAGGATTCTGCATAGATACTTTAAGTGTTCTGTAGGGTTCTTGTTGAAAAGGTTCAAGTTTTATATAGGTTTCCTGCAGGGAGACAATGGTGTAGGCTTCTACAAAGAACCTTTAAAGTTGTTTTTTTTCTTCAAAGGGTTCTGTATTGTTCCTATAGAAAACACTGCTTTAGGGTTCTACATGAAACCTTTAAGGTTCTTATAGAGAGACACTGGTGTTGCCTTCTACATAGAACCTTTAAGGGCACTTCTTATAGGGAAACACGTCTTGGCTTCTACATAGAACTTTTAATGGCACTTGAAGGGTTCTTTTATGGGTTCTGTGGGATTGATATATAAAACACATTCTGTAGAGTTCTGCATAGAACCTGTAAAGGTTCTGTAGGGTTCTTATTGAAAAACACTGCTGTAGGATTCTGCATAGAACCTTTAAGGTTCTTATATGTAGACACTGGTGTTTGCTTTTACATAGAATCTTTAAAGGCACTTCAAGGGATCTTCAAAGGGTTCTGTGGGTTTGATATAAAAAAAAATCATGCTTTAGAGACATGCATAGAACTTGTAAAGGTTCTGTAGGGTTCTTATCGAAAAACACTGCAGTACGATTCTGCATAGACCCTTCAAGGGTTCTGTATTGTTCTTGTTGAAAAGGTTCTGGATAGTATCTTCAAGATTTACATAGGTTTCCTGCAGGAAGACATTGGTGTAGTCTTCTACACATCTAATCACCCTTAATGGTTCTTTAATGTTTTTTCAAAGGGTTCTTATAGGCAATCACTGTCATAGGATTCTGCATAGAAACTCTATGGCTTCCATGGAGTTCTTATAGGGAGACACTGGTGTAGGCTTCTACATACAACTGTTAGTGGTTCTTCAAGGATGTCTGTGAAGGTTCTCAGTCATCCAGATTATCTGAAAGTTGAGTCATTTTGATCTGACTACAAAGAAGTCCAGTTGACGTTCTTCAAGGATGCTTCAATGAGGTCCACAGGGTTATTATTGAAAAATTCTTCTGTAGAGTTCTGCACTGAACCTTTAAGACTTCCATAGAGGTCTTATAGAGAAAGACAGGTGAAGTCTTTCACACACAACCCTTAATGGTTCTTCAAGGGTTCCTCAAAGGCTTCCAGATAGAGAAACATTGCTGTACGGTTCTACATAGAAGGGTTCTTAAAGGGAAATATTGCCATCGCTTTCTGGATAGAACAGTTAATGCTCTAAATAAGAAGTTTTAACAGTTTTAAATTAAATGGTGTAAAAATTTCCCTATCAGCTATCAACAAAGTGAACTTTCCTGCCAAGTTATAAAGTTATTATTTTTAATGTCAGTTATTAGAATGTCTTGGGCTATTAATCTTTGGCAGGAAAGCATCTGCTTGCCATTTTTTTGTCAGCTGTCTCGGCCTGTCTCTGATTACACGACGACTCCCTGTGCTAGATCTGATTACATGATTAATGTAATATTTCTGGGGAAAACACACAGCTTCAGAGATGCATTCAGAGTAGAGGAGCTGGCTGATTATTTAATTGCAGTTTACCACAGATTCATAGCGGGTTCTTTATCACCAGCAAGTTTCACAGCTTGGGTTAAAGGTTCCACATAAATAAAATCGCAGTCTTTTGGAAGATTTTCTTTTTTTATGCATTAACCCAGTACGTACCAAAAGAGAGCGGGATTTTACACTGAACTCACTCTGGCTTAGAGTCTGTGATCTTTGTAGAAGTCATGTTTCATGTTGAATGAAATTATCTGCCAAACAAAATGATCTCAATGTTAATGGAATTGCTCAGGGGTTCAGTAACGGTTCTCCACCTGTCCTGGGATTTGAACTCACAACCTTCCTAATGCGTTATAATCTCTGCTTCCATTTTAATCCAGAAACAGGCCTGAGACAATTACAATCACTGCTGAGAGCTGAGTGTTTACTAACTCCAACTTTATTGACATTTCTAGCATTTGACTTGCAATTTATCTCATTTTATACAACTGAGCGATTGAAGGTTAAGGGGCCCAGCACTGGCACCTCGGTGGACCTGGGATTCAAACTCACAACCTTTCGATCAGTAGGCCAACGCCTTACCCAATAAGCTACCACATACCCCGGACTACTTATTACTGTAAACTTATTACTCTACATTTTACAGAAATACAGTTAAAAAAGGTATATTTTTTCTTCCCCAGTCAAAATCACAGTCAAGCCAGTTGACCAAGTAAGGCACAAATTACATTTAAAATTTTAATAAGCCCAAAAAGAGAAAGTATATTGGTTTGTGTATAAATGCAGCAAAATGGTTTTTTTTCACTCAAGTGTTTAAGCCACACCCACTGGTAGGAGGGGCATAAAAGCAAGTACTTATGCAAAGCAAGTAACTGTAAAAGTTGAAGTAGCTTTTTATCAGCTTTATGCTCTGACAGAGCAAACAAAAAACACACTTTTGTAGAGGCATCCATGTTTCTTTGCACATTCAATATCCAGAGGGGGGAAATATTTTTTACCGCACATTCATTACAGAACAGTGGAATTCTTTTCTTCACATATCCCAGCTGAGGAAGTTGGTGGTCAGAGCACATGGCCAGCTATAATACAGCGCCCCTGGAGCAGGAAGGCTTAAGGGCATTGCTCGATTGCCCAACAGTGGAGCAGGGTGTTGCTGGGGCTTGAGCCCTGACCTTCTGATCAACACCCCAGAGCCTTAACCACTTGAGCCACCACTTTGCTATGAATATAGCAAAAGCTAGAGAGGTGTAAAGCACCTTGGAGGAGTTCTTGAGGCATTCCAACAGCCTACACTGAGCCCTGACCTTAACCCCAATTAACACATTTGGGATGAAGTGGAATGTTGATTGTGAGCCAGACCTTCTCATCCAATATTAGGTCAGTGCCTGACCTTACTAATTATCTTTTGACTAGATGTGGATAAATAACTATAGACAGACTCCAAAATGTTGTAGAAAGGCTTCACAGAAGATTGAAGACCATTAGAGATGAAAAGGTTTGGGGGGTTTGACAACTCATATTAATACCATGGTATTAGAATAAACTATCCGCCCTCCTGGTGGTCCAGCGGCAGGATCCCGCGCTCTCATTGCTGTGGCCCGGGCCTCTGAAGCCCAGATAAAAATAGGAGGATTGTGACAGGAAGGGCATCCGGCATAAAACCTGTGCCAAATCGAAAGATGTGGATCTAATGATCCGCTAAAAACAGACCCTGCTGTTTTGCGGGACAAATGCTAGGATAAAAAAAAATTAGAAAGAAATATCCAACATGCTCATAATTCAGTTTTATTTAAGTATTGAAACATATAATAAAAATGATACAGTTTAAAGTTAAGTTATATTGAAAGAACATCTCTATTTTGCAAATTAGGTGTATGGGTTACAGTCTAATGTCCTGAAGAGCTAACAATTTGTTTCAGTGTATACAAGATAGTGATTTTATGCAGTTTTATTAATTGTATCTGAATGTGTACCTGTATTTGGTATTAGAGAGAAATTATTGGACTACAAAATTATTCATTTGGTTTGTACCAACCTAATACATTTAATTGACCAAATTTATTTAGTCCTATTCCCCAAAACAGAAACAAATTATTTTAATTCAATTCAATTTATTTGTATAGCACTTTTAACAATGGACATTGTCTCAAAGCAGCTTTACAGAAGTCTAGAGACATAGAATAAAAATGACAAAGTATGAAGTTAAATTACTATTTATCTCTAACATTTATCCCTAATGAGCAAGCCTGAGGCGACGGTGTCAAGGAAACACTCGCTGATGATATGAGGAAGAAACCTTGAGAGGAACCAGGCTCAGAAGGGAACCTCATCCTCATTTGCGTGACACGTGTTCTCATCAAGTAGACACATACTTAGTGTACCAATAGTGTATATTATAAGAATAAGGTATACAATGCATATAGAGTAATAATCTGCTATTATTGTTAAAGATCCACAACAAAGATTCTGCAGAGTTCTGCAGAAATGTGTTTTCTGAGTGATTGCAGTTATCACAGCACTGTGCTGCTGCTCTTCATCACTTAAGGAACACTCAATGTGCAGACGTGTAAGGTGTTAGAGTTAGAGTTAGCAGAAATCTGGAGCTCAGCCACACTACTATGTTTGGGGAAAATCCTGCTCCAGCCTTTACCTTATGCAAAAAAAAAAAACTAATATGAATTGATACACAGTTATTGTCTTAAATATATTTTAATTCATGTTCAAAAGATAATGGAACTGTGCAGAACAATGGAACTGTGAGTGAAACTAGCGGAATGGAATTAAGAATGAAGCTTTAAAAATGGAAAGGGAATTCTGAAGCTAAGATAACGAAATTTGGAAAGGAATTACAGAATGGAATTTGGAATGCAGCCAACCAAATGGAATTCTAAATGAAATTAACAGGATAGGTATTGGAAAGAATCTAACGCAATGGAATTCAGGTTTTGAGGCAACAAAATCGAATTCGGAATGAAATGAACAGAATCTTGTTCAGAATTATGCTAACAGAATAGAATTCGGAACAAAATCAACAGAATGAGATTCTGAATCAATCTAACAAAGTTGAATTTGGAATGAAATGAACAAAATGCAATTCAGAATTAAGCAAACAACGGAATTCAGAATCCAGAGAGAATAGAATTCGGAATGAAATGTAATGGAATGGAATTTGGAACCAAGTGCCCAGAATGGAATTTCAAATCAAGGGAACTGAATAGAATTTGAAACAAAATTAACAGAATAGAACTCGGATGGAGGAATGGAATTTGAAATCCAGCAAAGGAAAGCTAAAAAAAAAACTTGTACTGAAAACTTGTTCACTTGGAGTGAACCTACAATAAATAAATAAATAAATAAATAAATAAATAAATAATAAAGTAAATTATTTGATTGATTAATTGATTGATTGATTGATAAATAAATAAATAAATAAATAAATAAATAAAGTAAATTATTTGATTGATTAATTGATAAATAAATAAATTGATTGATTGGTTGATTGATTGATTGATTGATTGATTGATAATAAATAAATAAATAAATAAATAAATAAAACAGGTTTTAGGATGAAGCGAATAAATCTGAAATAAAACTGCAAATGAAGCTAGATATTAAAAACGATGATACACATAAACAGACAAAATGAAACAGAAATGAAGCTAAGGAAGAACTGCAGGCAGGAGAGAGCCGCTTCTGAAGTGTAGGGTGTAAGAACATAGTGAATGTAGTGAACAGTGTGAGATTTGAGATGGAGCCTGGATCACTTGGGCATGTGTTAAAACTGCAGAGCTGCAGTGCCAAGTGACAGGACTCATGGGTGACAGATGGAGATAAGGAACTGATATATCTACTTTACATAGAGAAAGTGTGGATACACACACACACACACACACACACACACACACACACACACACATACACACACACACACAAACACACACAGACACATACCTAAACTTGCTCTCACACATTTAAACTGCACTATTCCTGTGAATTCTAGCCTGACTCTCATGTGTGCTTAAGTTCCTGTACAAAAGTTTTACTCTGAGCTCTCCTGCAAGAAAAAAAAGAGATCAATTTTGGAAAAAAATTCAGTCGGAGATGGCGAGCGCTGAGCTGAAGGGCCGAGTTATGCGTCTGCATATCAGATTTGTTTATTTGAAAAGCTAGCGGCGCGTCTCTCTCAGCGTTATAAATGAAGCTCTCACAGGGGAACAGCAGCAATAACACAAACACACAGAGACCTGAGGCTAAGCAGCGAGACATGCTGACCCTGCACACACACACACACACACACACACACACACACACACACACACACACACACACATACACATACACAGAGGTCAGACCCAGCTGTTCTGGAGGAGAAGGAGAGGAACATACGGAGTCCAGTGTCGACCGCTGTGTCCCTGAAAACGCCTTTCAGCCATCTATGTACTGACAGCTGGAGGTCATTAGCCTGAAGGCTCAGAGCTGAGTTTATCCCACATACACAAACACACACATACACCTGCAGACATACAAACATAACCACAAACTTGCGTGTGTATACTTCATATGCACTCATGCATTTACACAGATTTGTCCCAATACATATCCTGAATAACACACACACACACTTCAGCAATAATATACATACACCTACACACGTGATAACATCCATACAATAATCTCATGCACACTCTCTCTCTCTCTCTCTCTCTCTCTCTCTCTCTCTCTCTTCTCTCTCTCTCTCTATCACACACACACACACCTCTTCAGTCATATACATACACCCACACATGTGATAACGTTCATACGACATTCAAATTCACGCACTCACACACACACACACACACACACACACACATACACACGTACACACATGCACACAACTACAGACATATAAACATAACTACAAATTTATTTAAATAGATGCACACACACACATTTACACAGATGTGACTAATACATATCCTCAATAACACACAGACGTACACACACACTAACACATACACACAGAAGTATGAAAGAAAAGTAAATGAAAGAAAAATGAAAGGCTTTGTCACTCCTGCAAGATTTCACTTCTCTTTCCTGACGTGAGGTGTGTGATATCACACACTCCTTCACAAAGCTGCGTTTGTGTTGTGTAGAAGTGAAGTGTGTCTCCTCAATTTGTGGACAATTATTTCCTTCTCATGAGGCTGAGGAGTCGCAGTGCAGCAGGGGAACCACTTCAGAGGGAAAGATGGAGAGAATCGTGTTCAGCACGGACTAGGAAACAACACCGTGCTCGGTGTGAGACTCATTACACACTCTCACACCAGGTTTGGAATGTAGAACACACACACACACACACACACACACACACACAGTAATACATACTTTTATTCAGTATATAGTTGCTCCTCTGGTTTTCTGAGCACTTTAGCAATGTAGCTTCTTAGACTTTAGCATTCTTAACGTTAGCAATAAAGCTCATGAACTTTGAAAAAACTAAACTCAAAGTGAAACTAAATCAAAAACAGAACAGAACAAATGAAACGAACAAAAGCAAAAGGAATGAAACTTGAATTCAGCATGAAGCTAACAAATGAAGCTAAACCAATCAGATTACGCACTGGAGCTAGCAAAAACCTGAGCTTTCACTGAAGCTGGGAAAAAAAAACAAGTAGAAAGATAGAACTTTTAATGTGTTACTCAAGAGGACATGGAGATGAAACGAGGTACTTCTATCATACTTCTTGCAAATTCTACACTGTTCAGCCTTAACATTAAAACTGGTGACAGGTGAAGTAAATAACATTGATTATCTCGTTACAGTGGCATCGGTCAAGAATTGGTATTTACATATTAGGCAGCAAGTGAACTCTCAGCTCTCAAAGTTGGTGTTGATGTGGTAGCAGGAAAAGTGGACAAATGTAAGGATCTGAGTGACTAAGACAAGAAGCAAATTGTGATGTTTAGATGGTGATGTTTAGCTTCTTGTGGTTTAATACCTGCCAAATGGTCCAAGGATGGACAGCTGGTGAACCAGCAACAGGGTCATGGGTTTTCAAAGGCTCATTAAAGCAGCAGAGGAGTGAAGGCTTGCCGGCCTGGTCTGATCTTAAAGAAGAGCTACCGTAGCACAAATTACTGAAAAAGTGAATTCTGGCTCTGTACATAGGTGCAGACAGGTCAGAGTGCTGTACACTACTGAAAGTACCTACAATGGGCACTTGAGCTTCATAACTGGACCATGAAGCAACGGAAGAAGGTGGCTTGGCCTGAGGAATCACATTTTCTTGACATCATGTGGATGGCTGTACTCATGCGGCACCAGGATGCAGTATGGGATGTCAGTGTGATGCTCTTGGCAATGTTTTACTGGCATTCATTCCTGGCATCCTGGTGGTGGTCACTCAATTGGTCAAGTCTCTGGGTTGTTGATTGGAAGATCAGTGTTCAAGCCCCAGCACTGCCAAGCTACCACTGTTGAGCCCCTGAGCAAGGCCCCCCCTGCTCCAGGGGCACTGCATCATGTCTGACCCTGTGCTCTGACCCCAACTCTCTAAGGATGCGATATGCAATACATCACATATACAGTAATGTATATGCAACACATAACGGCTACTTAATGTAACCTGGTTAAATGTATTAACATTCATTTAAAGTGTGGTATGGATCCATAGTTTAGTTGTCTGAATGTGAATAGTTAGTTCATTAATAAATGGTGTGAAAGATAAAATTCTTTGGCCGACAAGGACTGATGTATTGAGGTCATGTATTGATAACTCATTTAAAATGATTTAATGTGTTGTAAAATGTTTTGTGTTAAAAAGCTTTAAATATGCAAGAGAAAGTGATAAAAAAGAATTATTGTATTTAATTTACATGTTTTATTAAAATAATAGTCATGTGCCTGGATAGAGGTCATGTGGGGGGGGGGGGGGGGGGGACACAGGAAGAAGAAGGAGCAATTAGTAGCAGAGCGGGGAAGCTTAGGGGAAAAGAGAAAAAAAACAATAAACGAACTGTGTGTTGAGTAACACGTAGAGTTAGGTGTTCAACCCGAACCCTGATTATAGCGCTTCGGTCCGGGTGGAAGACTGAGCATTTCTACTTGCACTTTTATTTAATTCTGTCGGCTTTTATTTTATTTACTCTATGGCCATTTATTGAAAAAATGTTGAGTTTATTACCAATGATTTTCTTTTGAAACTGCCCTGTGGTGGGGAAGTGCACTGAAGTAAATTTAAATATATAGTAAATTGTTTGAATACCATTTTTCTTGTTTGTGAGTATATATTCAAATATAGTGCTCCATTACACACATGGTGATTAAAGTACCGGTTATTAACCTACATTGTTATTATATGTAACTGATGTTTGTGTATATGTGAAGCTGACCAGGGTTAGGGATCTGTTAACGGAAGTATATATATGTATATATTATATACATAGATCTATTCTTACACATACTTAATAGCTGATCATTAGTGGAATCTATACTCAATGTAATTAGCAGACAAGGAAAAGAGCTCAGGTTAGCCACCCCACTATAGCTAGTAACGCTAGGGGCGCTACATTAACAAAACTCATGATGATGTTAGGTTGACATGTTGCCTTGTTGCTGCCCTACCTGCAGACCACTCCAAGTCCACTCCTTCATGGTAACAGTATAGTTACCAGTACGGATACTCCTTCATGGTAACAGTATGGTTACCAGTTTGGATATTCCTTCATGGTAACAGTATAGTTACCAGTATGGATACCCCTTCATGGTAACAGTATGGTTACCAATATGGATACCCCTTCATGGTAACAGTACGGTTACCAGTATGGATATTCCTTCATGGTAACAGTATGGTTGCCAATATGGATACTCCTCCATGGTAACAGTATGGTTACCAGTATGGATACTCCTTCATGGTAACAGTACGGTTACCAGTATGGATACCCCTTCATGGTAACAGTACGGTTACCAGTATGGATACCCCTTCATGGTAACAGTACGGTTACCAGTATGGATACCCCTTCATGGTAACAGTACGGTTACCAGTATGGATACCCCTTCATGGTAACAGTACGGTTACCAGTATGGATACCCCTTCATGGTAACAGTACGGTTACCAGTATGGATACCCCTTCATGGTAACAGTATGGTTACCAGTATGGATACCCCCTTCATGGTAACAGTATTCCCTAACAGCAGTGGCCTCTATCAGCAGGATAATGCTCCCTGCTACATTGTTTTCAGGGACATAATAAAGAGTTCACAGTGTTTACTTGGCCTTCAGATTCCTCAGATCTCAATCAGATCAAGCATCTGAGGGATATTCTTTACAAACAAAACGATCCATAGAGGTTCCACCTTATAATTTCCATGACTTAAAAAGGATCTGCTGCTAATGTCTTGGTGTCAGATACCAGAACACACCTTCAGAGGCTTTCTGGAGTCCATGTGTTGATAAGTCAGAGCTGTTTTGGTGGAACAAGGAGAATCCACTATTATATTAAGCAGGTAGATTTAATATATATAGTCTGTATAAGCATAGAAATTATATAAAACCATCATCTCTCAGGGTAAGAGGTAGATCAATAGATAGATAGATAGATAGATAGATAGATAGATAGATAGATAGATAGATAGATAGATAGATAGATAGATAGATAGATAGATAGATAGATAGATGGATGGATGGATGGATAACAGACAGACAGACAGACTGACAGACAGATAGATAGAGTCACTGATCATCTTCAATCACCGGATAAAGACCTACTGCTTCCTGAAACACTTACACTAGGTCTTATTTTCCCTGTTTGTTTTATGTATTGTTGTATATGTGAGTGTGTGTGAGTGTGTCTATGTGTGTTGTGTTGTGTGTGTGTGTGTGTGTGTGTGTGTGTGTGTGTGTGTGTTAATGTATTCAATGATATTGAGACTTTTGTATATTGCTCTGGATAAGAGCGTCTGCCAAATGCCAGAAATGTAAATATAACTGTAATAAAGTATTTATAAATGAAAAGGTGATGTTAATAACACATCGTTTGATCTCTTAGTGATATTTTTACTGATGAAGTTTATACTGCATGAGAAATGAAGATAAGTATGTAGTTTATGTAAAGAGAAGTGCAGGAGCGGAACACTGCTGAGACGTGAGACCTGCACAGGGGGTGTTGTGTGTTGTGTGTTGTTGCAGGTGCAGAGATGGACTGGTTTGAAGTGCACAGTTTCTCAGTGACCTCTCTGAAATAGATCTGGGCATCTGACCCGGTCCGAGCGCAGCCGGGAGAAAAAACAAATGCAAAACGCAGCAGCCATGACACCAGCGCTATATTATCCTGTCCTCTTCTTTAAACACATGCACCGCTGGGAAATGACAAAACAATGCAAGGAATCCAGCAGCGAAATCGGAAGATTTGCACGCCATTAATCACCGGGATCAAACGTGACATGGCAGGCGCGAGCTAACGACGACAATAATGTGTAAGTTTAGTGCAGAGTGCAGGTTTATTAATGGATGCGCAGGTGAGAGAGCGATGAGTAAGCGCAAAAGAGTTCGTGCTTAAAAGTAAAGTGCCGAGCAGTGTGTGTGTTTGTGTGTGTGTGTGTGGGGTTTGTGGGTTTGTGTGTGCATGCGCATGCGCAATGTGTAATTCATCAGAATTGATAATGAGTAGGCGGAATGGAGAAAGAGGTTGTCTTTAATTGTGTGTATATACAACCCTTTGAGTGTGTGTTCATGTGTGTTAATGTGTGTTTCCTGGCTTTAGTGGATTTATGTCAATGTACGTTAATATAACATCATGTGCAACATCATACCATCATACCATGTGCAATATCTTATTATGGGCAATATGTTCTAGTTCCCTAGCACATTTTTTGTACTTTTTGTAAATACATTTTTATATTTTTGTATATATAGAGAGAGCAGTTCATTTATGTTTCATTTACATTTATTTCTTGTGTTATCTGAAGCAGTCTCTGGCAAAAGAATTTCCTTCGGGATTAATAAAGTTCTGTCTTATCTTGTCTTATCTTGTCTTGTCTTATGTTATATTGTCTTTTCTTATGTTTTCTTATCTTGTCTTGTCAATATGTTATCTTGTTTTGTTTTATGTTATCCTATGTTGTCTTTTCTTATGTTATCTTGTTTTGTCTTATCTTGTCTTATGTTATCTTGTCTTGTCTTAGGTTATCTTGTCTTGTCTTATCTCATCTTATCTTATCTTGTCTTGTGTGTAAGCGTGTAGGAAGAAATCAATTTTAGCCCCAAAATAGCTGCATGGGCTGTTTTAAGCTCTGGGCCATCCCTTTGTAAGGAAAATGTGCCAACATTGAAACCCTAATGTTATAAAGTGTTCATAAGTTATGCATTAATGATTACAAATCATTTGTACACTCTTGTGAAAATCTTCTTCTTCTTCTTTCGGCTTTTCCCTTCAGGGGTCGCCACAGCGAATCATCTCTCTCCACCTATCCCTATCTTCTGCATCCTCAACACTTGCACCCACTAGCTTCATATCCTCATTAATTCCATCCATATACCTCCTCTTTGGCCTTCCTCTTTGCCTCCTGCCTGGCAGCTCCATGTCCAACATTCTCCTACCAATATACTCACTGTCCCTCCTCTGAACATGTCCAAACCATCTTAATCTGGCCTCCCTAACTTTGTCCCCCACACGTCCAACATGAGCTGTCCCTCTGATGTACTCGTTCCTAATCCTGTCCAATCTTGTCACTCCCAAAGAGAACCTCAACATCTTCAGCTCTGCTACCTCTAGCTCTGACTCCTGTCTCTTCTTCAGTGACACTGTCTCTAAACCATACAGCATGGCCGGTCTCACCACTGTCCTGTACACCTTCCCCTTGATTCTCGCTGATATTTTCCTATCACACAGAACTCCCGACACCTTTCTCCACCCATTCCAACCTGCCTGCACTCGCTTCTTTACCTCTTTCCCACACTCTCCATTACTCTGGACTGTTGACCCCAAGTACTTAAACTCCTGTACCTTCTTCACCTCTTCACCCTGTAACCTTATTGTTCCACTTCCCTCCCTTTCATTCACACACATGTACTCAGTCTTACTACGACTGACTTTCATTCCTCTTCTCTCCAGCGCAAACCTCCACCTCTCCAGGTTTTCCTCCACCTGCTCCCTGCTCTCACTACAGATCACAATGTCATCTGCAAACATCATTGTCCAAGGAGACTCCTGTCTGACCTCCTCTGACAACTGGTCCATCACTATAGCAAACAGGAAGGGGCTCAGAGCCGATCCCTGATGCAGTCCCACCTCCACATTGAACTCCTCTGTCTGACCTACAGCACACCTCACCACTGTCCTGCTCCTCTCATACATGTCCTGCACCACTCTGACATACTTCTCCGCTACTCCTGACTTCCTCATACAGTGCCACAGCTCTTCTCTTGGCACCCTGTCATATGCTTTCTCCAAGTCTAACACTCTTGTGAAAATAGCAGTAATAAAAAATGAGCCACAGCTATCATGCCACGGCTACACGTGGCAAACCTGTGCTTTCTCAGAGACATGTGAAGCCAAGTAACTGCATATTTTTTCAATTCAGTTTATTTATTTATTAATTATTAATTATTATATTCATTTTCACAATGTATGTTGTTGCAATGCAGCTTTTCAGAAAAATAAAATTCAAAATTTAACTAAATTATTATTATTATTATTATTATTATTATTATTATTATTATTATTATTACTATTATAAATTACATTTTAAATACTTTTAAATATAAATTTTCAAATAATAATGATACATTTTAAATTTCAACATTTCAAGCAATTATCATTTTTTTTGTGTTTGTATGTGTGTGTGCATGTATGTGAGTGTGTATGTGAGTGCATGTGTATGTGTATGTATGTGAGTGTGTGTGTGTGTGTGTGTGTGTGCATGTGAATGTGTGTATGTGTATGTGTGTGTGCATGTATGTGAGTGTATGTGTGTGTATATGTGTGTACATGTGAATGTGTGTGTATGTATGCGAATACGTGTGTGTATGTGTGTATGTGAGTTCTCTCTGGGATTGACAAGGTTGGACAGGATTAGGAGGAATGGGCCAAACTACCAGCAACAGTGTGTAAAAACCTTGTGGCGACTTACAGAAAACGTTTGACCTCTGTCATTGCCAACAAAGGGTATATAACAAAGTATTGAGATGAACTTTTGTTATTGACCAAATACTTATTTTCCACCATAACTTGCAAATAAATTCTTTAAAAATCAGACAATGTGATTTTCTGGATTTTTTTTTCTCATTCTGTCTCTCATAGTTGAAGTGTACCTATGATGAAAATTACAGGCCTCTCTCATCTTTTTAAGTGGGAGAACTTGCACAATTGGTGGCTGACTAAATACTTTTTTGCCCCACTGTATGTGTGTGTGTGTGTGTGTGCGTGAGTGTATGTGTGCATGAGTGCGTGTGTGTGTATGTGAGTATGTGTGTGTGTATGTGTCTATGTGAAAATGAGTGTGTGTGTGTGTGTGTGAATGTGCGTGTACATGTATGCGAGTGTGTGTGTGTGTGTGTGAATGTGCATGTGTGTATATGTGTGTGTGCATGTGAATGTGTGTGTGTGTTTGTGTGTGTGTGTGCGTGTGTGCGTGTGTGCGTGTGTGTGTATGTCTGTGTGTGTGTGTGTGTGTGTGTGTGTGTGTGTGTGTGTGTGTGTGTGTGTGTGTGTGTGTAAAATATAAAATAGTAAACTAAAAGAAAAGAGAAAGGTAGATATGAGACTTAAAAGTCTCACAGAGGGGTGTAATGTTGAAAATCTGTAAATGTACTCAGTTTCATAAATCAACAATAAGCCAATCAACTTCAATCATTAAACCAAATCTAATTTACTTTATCTTTAAATCTTTAAACTAAAGTAAAAGTTAATGGCTAATCTGTAAAGTTACTCAGTTAAGCTAAATCAAATCTAAGACTGGTTTAATCCATAATCCAGAGTTGATTTTTTTCTTTTTATCTAGGACTGTTTGTTTGTATGTTTATTGTTTCTTATGTTCTGTAAAGCTGCTTTGAGACAATGCTCTTTGTTAAAAGCGCTATGCAAATAAAATTGAATTGAATTGAAAATTAATCTTTACGTATGTTTGATTACATATTAATCACACTTATCTTAATGTAGGCCTAAAAAGAATAATCAGCAGTTAGCAGCTGAGGCAAAATTAATCCCATAGCAGGGTAGTGTAGAATAGCATATTAGAGAAAATAATCAAAATATAGAAGTTGCTTTCGGCTGCTCCTGTTCGGGGTCGCCACAGTGAACCACTGGTCCGCACAACAACTTGGCAAATGTTTTACGCCGGATGCCTTCCTGACACAACCCTCCCATTTTTCCGGGCTTGGGACCAGCACTGCATCCAGTGGCTGGATCGAACCCGGGCCATTCCATGATAGGCGAGTAACCTACCACTGAGCACCAATGCCTCTAAAATAATTAAATATAATAAACCAAAAAAAAAGCTTATTTCGTAAATTACAGTAGATTCACTACAGAGGAAAAACACACAGAGAGGCCTCAGGCCCGTGAAGCCGTGTCCGCGTAAGGGAAAAAAAGCTGAGTCAGCAAGGCCTACATGCACTCTCAAAACAAAATGTACGGCAACCCTGAGAATAGGAGAGGGGAGTGTCATAACAGCCCTCAGACAGGACAACAACAAGATATGAAATGCCTGATGAAGTAAAACAACCGAATGAGAAATTACTATTAAGAGTAGAAACTCTCATACACCAGTATGTAAATAGGTAAATAGGGAAATTGACTTATCCAGGTAAGATGTAAGGTGGAGATGACCTGTAAGATTTCCATGGGGAGGGAAAAACACTTGATAGAATTGGGGGGAAATATCTTAGGGCTCTAAGTAAATGCTAGGTACAAAGCACCCCACAAAGCCAACACTCAAGTATACTGATGTATGGGATCCTAAAGTATTACCTAAAATAAAGTATTATTCCAGTAGTACCCCATTTCTGCAAATACTGTAACATGTTACATTAAAATCAAACTGTAATAGACAGGCCTAGGCCTGACTTAAAGGCCCAGCACTTGGTATCCTTGAGGCCAACAGGTGGTATCTTCAAGGCCACCAGTTATGGACAAATGAAGGAGGGGTTGATTTTTTGGGGCATATTCAGCAGAAAAACTGTCTATAGTCAAAAAAATCACAGATAAACAAGTATTAGGAGGGGTAGAGATGTCTATATATAGCGGTAAATTTGTATGGGGGGGGCACTCGCACTTGACTGCATCGGGCCTGAAGCTGTGTTCTTTTCCGAGTACCAATAAACTTGGTTGCGTATTCTCATCCAAGCCTGGAGTATTTTTCATTATGTTCTTTCTGATATTCTTATATTTTCTTTCTTATAAATTGGCAAAGAATTTGGTAAATATAGGTAATTGGATAAGACTTCAGAACCACCCTGTAGAATGTCAGAGGGGACTCTTCCGACAGTGTGTGTGTGTATGTGTGTGTGCACTGATTATGGGTCTCTAGATGTTTTTATCTGTAATGTTAAAAGCAGTGACGGCTCCTCTTCCCTCTGTTTTGGTTCTTCTTTCTGAGATATTTGCCCTGTGTGTTCTGACATCTCTCCATCAGAGCCAGCGTTCACTTGTTCACTAATTTGTGCTACAGTTGCTCTTCTGTGAGTTCGGACCAGACGGACCAGCCTTCACTCCTCGGGTGCTTTAATGAGCCTTGGGAACACATGAGACAGTAAAATTTCTAGATCAACGAATTTAGCAGGAAAACTTTAAACAGCAGGATTCATCATGACTCACAAACCCATTTTGTTGTGTGTGTGTGTGTGTGTGTGTGTGTGTGTGTGTGTGTGTGTGTGTGTGTGTGTGTGTGTGTGTGAACTCTGAGAGAACTGACCCTCAGATACAGGACATCCTTTTTTAGCTACAGAAAGACGGATGGAGGAGTGGGAATGAGAGCGAGAGGAGTGTTTAGCGATGGTGGGAATGCAGATGGGGAAAGGAATTCGATATGAGCGTGTGTGTGTGTGTGTGTGTGTGTGTTTTAATAGACTCCAAAAATGACAGCATACCAAGTGATATCATCATATTTTTATAGTAGAAGACTATGAAGCGCTATATTGTTTGCTTTTATTTCTTTTGTCACAGAAGCTCAGAGTAGACACATCAGTGTGTGTGTGAGCGTGTGTGTGGTGTGTGTGTGTGTGTGTGTGTGTGTGTGTGTGTGATGATTTTTGGGCACATGTTCATATATACTCACTGTGCACACTATTTTTAAATCACAATTTAAAACATTATTACATTTTATTTGATTTCTCTGTGTGGAGGAAGTTTCTACAATAAAAGACAAATAAATAAAAAAAATAATAAATATATTTTATTAATCATGTTGAGAAACTTTCTACACTAAAAGGCAAGTAAAAAAATGAAATAATTAAAAATATATTTTATTAATCATGTGGAGAAAGTTTCTAAACTAAAAGACAAATAAAAATAAAAAAATAAATAAATAAATAAAGTTTATTAATCATGTGGAGGAAGTTTCTAAACTAAAAGACAAATAGAAAAATAAAAAATAATAAATAAATTTTATTAATCATGTGGAGAAAGTTTCTAAACTAAAAGACAAATAAAAAAAAATTATAATAAATAAATATTATTAATCATGTGGAGAATGTTTCTACACTAAAAGACAAATAAAAAAATAAATAAAAAAAATAAATAAAGTTTATTAATCATGTGGAGGAAGTTTCTACACTAAAAGACAAATAAAGAAAATAAATACATATATTTTATTAATCATGTGGAGTAAATTTCTAAACTAAAAGACAAATAAAAAAAATAATAATAAATAAATAAATTTTATTAATCATGTGGAGGACGTTTCTACACTATAAGACAAAAAAATAAAAAATAATAAATATATTTTATTAATCATGTGGAGGAAGTTTCTAAACTAAAAGACAAATAAAAAAAGTATAATAAATAAATTTTATTAATCATGTGGAGAAAGTTTCTACACTAAAAGACATAAAAAAATAATAATAATAAATATATTTTATTAATCATGTGGAGGAAGTTTCTTAACTAAAAGACAAAAAAAATTCTAATAAATAAATATTATTAATCATGTGGAGAACGTTTCTACACTAAAAGACAAATAAAATAATTTTAAATAATAAATATATTTATTAATCATGTGGAGGAAGTTTCTAAACTAAAAGACAAATAAAAAAAAATTATAATAAATAAATTTTATTAATCATGTGGAGAAAGTTTCTACACTAAAAGCCAAATAAAAAAAATTGTCAATAAAAATTACTAGTAATGTGTGAAGTACACAGGAATCTACAAAGGCATCAATTAAATAAATAAATAAATAAATAAATAAATAAATAAATGTTATATTAGATATTTTATCTAAATTATATTAGATTGAAGTATAAATGTTACTACTTAAGTATAAATGTCACATGACTGTATATTCTACACTATTCACATATTTCTAAATCTCATTAATACTTTCAGTCATTCTCAGTTGCACTAAAAACGCCGCAATGAAACTAAAACCAATTAAATTCTGCTCTTTGGTGATTGATAGTTTTCCCCCCTAAAGCTCCATATTAGTCTCAGTAGTGTAAATATTCTTCATTAATACTGCAAATCACCCTATTAATGAACTATGATTACACGTCTATTGTTAATGTCTATCATATATGACTCGGTTTGCTGTTAATGTACAGCATACGCTACATTAGTTCCTGATGCTTTAAAGATTAGCACATGTATTAACACATCATTAGTGAAGTATTATAGTGCAGCACTGAAGCCTTGATTCTGATTGGGTTGCAGATTTTGATTAGTTGTGTTTTCGGGATTTCAGCTGGATAACACTCAGTCAGTCAGCATACACTGTTGGGCTGTAAAAATAAAGGAGACATTCGTTGAGACATTAGCGCAAACATTACTGCAGTTATTGCAATGTGGTTGAACAGATTTATGGCAGAGGCACGGCTCAGCTAGTTCACAATCTATAAGATGATGAAGATGATGATGATGATGATGATGATGAGTAACAGGGGTTTTAGCATGATCTGTTTGAGCCGAGCATACAAATGAGGAGGTGGGAGAGCTGAACAGACTAAAAGACTAAAGCTCTGCTGCATCACTCACTTTAGGTAGAGATAAAGCAAAAGGGCATTGTGAGTAATGTAGGAGGCATTGTGGGTAATGTAGGAGAGAGAAAATAGACCAGCATTCTAGTGAAAGAATTTGTAAAAATCATGTAAAAAAAAAAAAAAAAAAAAAAAAGGAAATTATAAAACTAAATAACAAAAATACAGAAGCAGATCAGGGTGGATTTTATTTATTTATTCATTCATTTATCTATCTATCTATTTATTTATTTATTTATTTATTTACATCTCCTTATTATTATTATTATTAGTTTATTTATTCTTACTTTGTTAATATTATTATTAATTTTAATATTATGATTATTATGATTAATATTATTATTATTATTTGTTAAATGTTGTAAAAACAGACAAATTAACACACACACACACACACACACACACATATACACACACACACACACACACACACATACATATCCACATATGCACACAGACACAGTACTCACACTCAGACAGAGATCGTTTCAAAATCCCATGTAAATATCTCGCTGCTTTGAGTCACTGTAGACTCACACACACATAGCAGCAGATTGACCTTTTTCTTTGCCAAACAATAAATCATTTAAATCATCTCAACACCGCTGATTTTTTTCCCTTTTCAAGCCTGGGACAAACCATAAACTCAAATCGCTCTTGTAAATGCCAGAATTTGGTGAAAAGAGATAAAATATGAGTTTCCTGAAGGGTAGACGGGTTTGCAGACGTTTATGTAATGGTTTTAAAGGGAAGCAGGTCGTGTTGACGTGCCTTTCGCCCTCGCTGCATAAACTTTCTCACCGGATTTTCACTGTTTGTCCCCACAATGGCATACTGGGTTCTTTTTTTTTGTCTAATCTGAAAGTGAAGTGAGCTATAATGAAATAAAAGTGAACTTCTATCTATATATTATAATGAACAAAGTGAAAAGTTTGTGCTCATTATTAAAGTCATTTTAATTTAAAATATTTTTATATACTATCTTGAAATAAAGGCGGGCATGCTGGCTTGGTGGTTAGCACGTTTGCCTCACACCGCCAGGGTTGGGGGTTTGATTCCCGCCTCCGCCGTGTGTGTGTGGAGTTTGCATGTTCTCCCCGTACCTCAGGGGTTTCCTCCGGGTACTCCGGTTTCCTCCCCCGGTCCAAAAACATGCATTGTAGGTTGATTGGCATCTCTAAATTGTCTGTAGTGTGTGATTGCGTGAGTGAATGAGAGTGTGTGTGTACCCTGTGATGTGTTGGCACTCCGTCCAGGGTGTATCCTGCCTTGATGCCCAATGACGCCTGAGATAGGCACAGGCTCCCCGTGACCCGAGAATAGATCAGATAAGCGGTACACAATGAATGAATGAATAAATTTCTAGCAACAAAGGCATTTAAAAAAATGATCTTACATATTAATTTTTTTTTTTGTCAATTCATTTTAGAGATTAAGTAATAAAATAAACTCCGCAATCATCTAACAACAAATCATATAATTTGGATACAACTAAAACGTCATATTGAAGACACTGAAATATTTAAAATACTAACCTAAATATTAAAACACAAGTTTTGTGTAACAGCCCAGAACACGTAACAGACCTTCAGCAGAGTGTTGTTTATCCAGCTTTTAGGGAACGATGTTCGAAACCTGTGGGCGTGGCCAGAGCAGGTCAGAGTTCTACCCTGACCCCGTAACCCCCGGCACTCCCTGTGTGGATAGACTTGGTAGGGACAAAACGTCTCTGGATGCTTTTGTCAACACCGGTGCAGGCTGGGAGACCTTAAAAGTTCCTCTCCTGGGGATTCTGAAGTAAGACAGGAGCGTGTAATCAAACACATACTCTCAGCATGTGTGTGTTATTTCTCAATAGTACTGATGTGCATTCTTTAGACAGGTTTGTGTTCAAAAGGATTTTTTTTCCCCAGAGGTGCTCATTATTCTTTACTGAAAGCTATTGGTACGTGTGTGATATTTGTGTTACGAGAAGGCGCCTGGAAGTGTTTACGTGATGATTTGAATCGGTAATTTCCCTTAAAAGTGAAAGATTTTCTCGTATCATCTATTTAAGTCATTTATAAACATTGTTAACATCAAATAAGACCAGACACCATGTTTGTGTGTGTGTATGTGTGTTTGTGTGTGTGTGTGTGTGTGTGTGTGTGTGTGTGTGTGTGTGTGTGTGAGAGAGAGAGAGAGAGAGAGAGAGAGAGAGAGAGAGAGAGAGAGAGAGAGAGCATGAGACGTTTGGGATTAGTCCATTAGCTGTAGACTTGTGTAAGGAGTGTGAAACCATTTGGGATTTGGTATGTGTCTTTAACACGAATTCTCTAATAGGAAGCCATTGGAGATTAAGCCAGTGTCTTCATATAAATATATAAAAATAAAAATCAGCAGGGATTCAGCTTCTGTCATGAGTGTGCACTACTGAAACTCATAAATGACTTTATACCCCATCTAATGCACTTATCTAAGGAGTAGAGAGCCATCTAGGACTGAATTAGTGACTTCTACACTCTATGTGTGCATCTTAGATCATATACTCTGACAGTACCTACTTCATTTGATTCAGTACATACTGCATTCGATTCAGTACCTACTACCTACTATATTCAATTCAGTACCTGCTGCAATCGATATATTACCTACTGCATTTCATTCGGTATCTAATGCATTTGATTCAGTACTTATTACATTGGATTCGGTACCAGTGATTCAGTACATACTGCATTTGATTCTGTACCTACTGCACTTGTTCTAGTACCTACTGCATTCAATTCAGTATCTACTACATTCGATTCAGTACCTATTACATTCAATTCAGTAAATACTGCATTTGATTCAGTACCTATTACATTCAATTCAGTACATACTGCATTTGACTCAGTACCTACTTGCACTTGTTTTAGTACCTACTGCATTCAATTCAATACCTACTATATTCGATTCAGTACCTACTACAAGTTTCTCAGTACTTATTACATTGCTACCAGTGATTCAGTACCTACTGCATTTGATTCAGTACCTACTGCACTTATTTCAGTACCTACTACATTCAGTTCAGTACTTACTACATTTGATACAGTACTTATTATATTGGATTCGCTACCAGTGATTCAGTACATACTGCATTTGATTCTGTACCTACTGCACTTGTTCTAGTACCTACTGCATTCAATTCAGTATCTACTACATTCGATTCAGTACCTATTACATTCAATTCAGTAAATACTGCATTTGATTCAGTACCTATTACATTCAATTCAGTACATACTGCATTTGACTCAGTACCTACTGCACTTGTTTTAGTACCTAAGGCATTCAATTCAATACCTACTATATTCGATTCAGTACCTACTACAAGTTTCTCAGTACTTATTACATTGCTACCAGTGATTCAGTACCTACTGCATTTGATTCAGTACCTACTGCACTTATTTCAGTACCTACTACATTCAGTTCAGTACTTACTACATTTGATACAGTACTTATTATATTGGATTCGCTACCAGTGACTCAGTACATACTGCATTTGATTCATTACCTACTGCACTTGTTTCAGTACCTACTGCATTCAATTCAGTACCTACTACAATTGATTCAATACTTATTACATTTGATTCGCTACCAGTGATTCAGTACATACTGCATTTGATTCAGTACCTACTGCACTTATTTCAGTACCTAGTGCATTCATTTCCATACCTACTACATTTAATTCAGTACCTATTACTTTCAATTCAGTACCTACTATATTTGATTTAATACCTACTACAATTGACTCAGTACCTATTACATTCGATTCAGTACCAATGATTTGGTTCATACTGCATTTGATTCAGTACCTGCTGCACTTGTTTCAGTACCTAGTGCATTCAATTCAGCACCTACTACAATTGATTCAGTACTTATTACATGTACTTAGTACATAGTGCATTCTATTCAGTACCTATTACAATTGATTCAGTACCTATTACATCTGATTCAGTAACAGTGATTCAGTACCTACTGCTCGGTCATTTATACTGTACGTACTGATCAGTATATATGTGTAGTATGAATACAATCCGGATATACTACAGCTGACATGTTGCCTTTTCATGTGACCTATAACATCATTCATACATTCATTCATTCATTCATTGTCTACCGCTTATCCGATCTATTCTCGGGTCACGGGGATATCAGGCGTCATTGGGCATCAAGGCAGGATACACCCTGGACGGAGTGCCAACCCATCACAGGACACACACACACCCTCTCATTACGGACAATTTAGAGATGCCAATCAACCTACAATGCATGTCTTTGGACCGGGGGAGGAAACCGGAGTACACGGAGGAAACCCCCAAGGCACGGGGAGAACATGCAAACTCCACACACACATGGCAGAGGCGGAAATCAAACCCCCAATCATAATAACTGCAATTATTTTTTGCTTTGTTTTGTTTAAGCCTTTAACAATTTATCAATTTCTATTTTCCAGGTGTCATTAAACAAGCAGGGTTTAACCACAAGGAAAAAGTTTAATACCTATAGTGCTTAAAAAGATGCATGAGCTGCCTTCTACCATTTTTGATCCTGATAGCTGTTCCATGCCAGTCCTGTTGCATTATGGGATAGCACAGTATCCCCTAGCTCCATACTGCAGAATCTCAGCAGAAGCAGTGGGTCATCTCACTTGTTTTTTATGAACTCTGAGAATTTTGACATATGATATGTGCTATTTAAATGATAGGAATCAGATTAGAATTCTCATGTTTTACTAATAGTACTAGAGACTTCTAGTCTCTGTATAATACACTATAGTTCTAATGAAGAACTATTTGAGATGTGTCCATTACTATACACACCATGTAGAGTACTCAGGGTCCAAAAAGGTGTAAGGAGTCATTTGGGATTTAGCCACTCACTGCTACAATCTATGTTGTGCCCCATTTGTCTAACAGGAAGTGGTTTGGGTTTCGTAAAACCCTTTGAAATGTCCTTAAGCATAGAGTAGGGAGCTGTCTAGGATTGAAGCAGTAATTTCTAGACTCTGAATAATGCATTATGCCTTTTATAGGAAGCTGTCTGGGATTCAGTCAATGCCTTCTAAACTCTGTATGACTACGTAACGCACAAGAAGTCTAATAAGGCTCAATTTGGGATGTGTCCATAGCTTTATACCCCAGGAAGCACACTATGTCCAATAGATGCTCAATAAATACTATGCCCATGTTACGTTCAGAGAAGGACATAGACACAGATGCGTTTTAGTTGGAGTTTATTGATGCAACCAGGAAAGCGGGAAGAGTGCAGAGTGCGGTGAGTGCACGCGTGTGTCTTTGCTTGGGAACGGGGTGCTGGAGCAGATCTGTGTCTGTAGTCGTGACTGGGGAAGAGAGGCGATGAGTCAGCTGGATGTGAGCGGAAACCCCGGGGTGTGCGCTGGAGGCGCAGCGTGGTTCGGAGAAGCAGAGATCTCTGGAGATATCAAAGAGACAGGTTATCGGTGGAGTCCTAAGGATTAACATTCATGTGGTGCAGTGTTAACGAGATCGGACGGGAGCAAAGTGATCTGAGGTGGTATTTATAGTGCTGTGTGTGAGGGTTGTGATTGCGTTCAGGTGTTGTCGATTAGAATTCTGGTGAGGGCGTGTCTGTAACATTACCCCCCCCCTCGACGGTCCGCTCCTCAGGACCGCAGACCCCGACATCGTGGTGGTCGACCTCTGCCCCGTGGAGCTGGCCGATCGGGGTGTCTGGCATGGAAGTCCTCGAGAAGAGTGGGGTCAAGGACGTCGTTCCGGGGAACCCACGATCGCTCCTCGGGGCCGTATCTCTCCCAGTCGACCAAATACTCCAGGCGACCACTACGGCGCCGGGAGTCCAAGATGTCCCTCACCAGGTAGGCGGATCCCTCGTCCATGAACAGCGGAAGGGGGGGTTCCTCGGTCTCGCCAGGCTCTGTGGAGGGAAAAACAGAAGGGTGGTGAGGTTTTAATAGAGAAACATGGAATACTGGGTGGGTTTTATATTCTGGGGGAAGTTGCAGGTGATACGTGACGGGGTTGATTTGTCGGATGATCGTAAACGGTCCAATGAACCTGGGGCTCAGCTTCTTGCAGGGCAGGCGCATCCTGATATCTCGGGTCAACAGCCAGACCTTCTGCCCTGGTCGGTATTCGGGTGCCTCAGACCGCCGAAGGTCCGCTGTCGTCCTGCGCCTGCGGAGTGCTCTTTGGAGCTGCAGGTGCGCTGAGTCCCAGACCCTCTCGCTCTCCCGGAACCAGTAATCCACGGCCGGCACATCTGATGGTTCTCCATCCCACGGGAACAGGGGAGGCTGGTAGCCGAGCACGCATTGAAAGGGGATAAGGCCGGTGGTGGGTTGCCGTAGAGTTTTGTGCGTACTCGGCCCATCCTAAGAACTGGCTCCAGGATTCTTGGTGGTCATGGCAGAAAGTACGTAGAAAGCGGCCCACCTCCTGAATCTTCCTCTCTGTCTGCCCGTTCGTTTGGGGATGGTAGCCGGAGGAGAGGCTTACGGTCACGCCTAGGCGCTTAAAGAAGGCCTTCCAGACTCTGGAGGTGAATTGAGATCCCCTGTCCGATACGATGTCCTCCGGTAATCCGTAGTAGCGGAACACGTGGTTAAAGAGGCATTCAGCTGTGTTGAAGGCTGTGGGCTGCCCCGGCAGGGGAATTAAGCGGCAGGACTTAGAGAATCGATCCACGATTACAAGGACACATGTGCACCCTCCGGAGACTGGAAGGTCTGTTATGAAATCTACCCCTAGGTGTGACCATGGGCGGTTGGGAACGGGCAGGGGTAGGAGTTTCCCAGATGGTAAATGGCGGGGGTTCTTGGAGATGGCGTATTCTCGGCACCCTTGGACGTACCTTCTGACGTCTGTTGCCATGCTGGGCCACCAAAACCGTTGTTTTAGGAGCGAGAGGGTTCCGTGGATCCCGGGGTGACCAGTGCCCAGAGATGTATGAGTGGAGTGGATCAGCTCATTGCGTTGCGCCCGTGGAATGAATCGTAGCCCTTGGGGGCAGCCTGGCGGGGTGTTGGTGGGAGCACTCGGCTCGGGGAGTGTCTCCTCCGACCAGGAGATGGGGCTGGCGAAGAGTTTTTCGGGGAGGATGGGCTCAGGTTCGTCACTGGTTTCATCCCAGCCATGAAGTCGCGACAGGGCGTCCGCCTTGACGTTCTTTGACCCAGGACGGTAGGAGATGGTGAAATGAAACCTGGTGAAGAACAGAGCCCATCGTGCCTGACGGGGATTTAGCCTCTTCGCGGCCCGGAGATACTCCAAGTTCTTGTGGTCGGTGACGACAACAAAGGGGTGTTTTGCTCCCTCGAGCCAGTGTCTCCATTCTTCCAGCACGAGCTTAATGGCTAGCAGTTCTCTGTTGCCAATATCGTAATTTACCTCCGCCGGGCTGAGTTTCTGTGAGAAGAAGGCGCATGGGCGGAGTGTTCGGGGGCTCTCCTGCTGCTGCGATAAGACCGCTCCCACTCCGGTGGTTGAGGTGTCGACTTCAACGATGAATGGAAGCTCTGGATCAGGGTGAACCAGGAGGGGAGCGGTGGTGAACGTGGTTTTGAGGGTGTTAAAGGCCTGCGTGGCGGCTGGGTTCCAGGTTAAAGACTTGGGCTTATTTCGGAGAAGATTGGTGAGCGGGCTGGTAAGAGAACTGTAACCGTGGATAAATCGCCGGTAGAAGTTGGCAAAGCCTAAGAACCTCTGGAGGTCCTTTACAGATGTGGGAATGGGCCAGTTCCGGACAGCGGCTACTTTCCCCTCATCCATGCGGACGCCACTGAGGTCGATGACATATCCCAGGAAGTGTACGGAGGGCTGGTGAAATACACACTTCTCGGCCTTGAGAAATAGATGGTAGTCTCATAGCCGTTGCAGGACCTCCTCAATGTGCCGGCGGTGTTCGGCCATGCTCCGGGAGTAGATCAGGATGTCATCGATGTATACCAGAACTGACCAGCACCGTATGCATAAAATCCTGGAACACGGAGGGGGCGTTGACGAGTCCGTAGGGCATGACTAGGTATACGTAATGCCCAGTGGGAGTCACGAACGCGGTCTTCTGCTCATCCCCCTCCCGTATCCGGATCAGATTGTAGGCGCTGCGGAGGTCCAGCTTGGTGAACACGGTGGCGCCGCGAAGGCACTCCAGCACCGAAGGGACGAGAGGAAGGGGGTACCTGAACTTGACTGTGATTTTATTTAGGGCCCGGTAGTCTATGCAGGGTTGCAGGCCGCCGTCCTTCTTGGCTACAAAGAAAAAGCTTGAAGCAGCAGGGGAGGTGGATGGGCGAATATAACCTGGGGATAGAGCCTCCTGGATGTATTCTTCCATGGCCTTCTCCTCTGGGATGGAAAGGGAATAGATCCTTCCTTTGGGCACTGGTTCACCTGGGATAAAGTCAATGGCACAGTCCCATGGCCGATGTGGGGGTAGCTTGGAGGCCTTCCTGGGACAGAAGACATCTTGGAAGCAGGAGTAGCAGGCTGGGACATTCATGGTGCGCGCTTTGAGGGGGCTTTCCACGGACGTGGCATGAACATTCCAGCCGCTGGCAGCTGCGGTGGTGGTGGTTTTGGGTCCAGAGGGGTTCGGCCCAGCGAAGGGCCTTCCCATCAAGGCGAGAGATTATGAAAGCCACCTTCGCCCGATCATCAGGGTACAGGTGAGGCTGCATCTCCAGAGCCAGCGAACACTGTAGCAGGAATCCATTGCAATCCTCCGCTGAGCCAGAGAAGGGCGCCAGGGTGGCCATGGGACTGGCGATCACGGGAGGTGAAGGAGAGGTCGCGGCGGATGCGGAAGTGGTTGCTGGAGGCGCGGCCGCGGCAGCGGTGGTGAGCGCGCGGCAAAGCGTCTCTACCAGCTCCGCGACGGGATCTGGAGCACTCATCCTGGTTGTATCAGAGCAGTGTTGGTCCGATCTTCTGTTACGTTCAGAGATGGACAGAGACACAGATGCGCTTTAGTTGGAGTTTATTGATGCAACCAGGATAGCGGGAGGAGTGCAGAGTGCGGTGAGTGCACGCGTGTGTCTTTGCTTGGGAACGGGGTGCTGGAGCAGATCTGTGTCTGTAGTTGTGACTGGGGAAGAGAGGCGATGAGTCAGCTGGACGTGAGCGGAAACCCCGGGGTGTGTGCTGGAGGCGCAGCGTGGTTCGGAGAAGCAGAGATCTCTGGAGATATCAAAGAGACAGGTTATCGGTGGAGTCCTAAGGATTAACATTCACGTAGTGCAGTGTTAACGAGATCGGACGGGAGCAAAGTGATCTGAGGTGGTATTTATAGTGCTGTGTGTGAGGGTTGTGATTGTGTTCAGGTGTTGTCAATTAGAACTCTGGTGAGGGCGTGCGCTGTGAGTGTGTGCATGGCAAGCCTGGCGTGTCTGTAACAGCCCAATGGTCAATAAATAAATAAATGTAGCACACTATGTGTCTAAGAAGCAGCAATTCAAGATATGTTTAATACTATATACTCTTTCGAGTGCTCGAGGAGCAATTTGATTTGGAGTTCATGGTTATGCCAAAATGGACACTAAACTACATTACCCATAAAATTCAGCAAGTCACATGTCTCTGATCACTCATACCAGTTTCTTCGAGCTCCTCTAATAAGCATTTCTATTTAAATTCTCTTACTGTTGGTTTCTTTATCAAGCTTTTTGTTTGTCATGTCTTTAACAGCCTCACTTATAGTCTCTTACAGTCTATAGTTTTCACAGTTTGGTTTGCATTTTAAATAAAATATGCCTGCTCTGTCAATCACCTTTGCCTCCCTGTAGTGACGATATTGCACTATATCTCTAATAGCAAGATGTCTGGCGTTTGTAAACAACTTCATACCCTTCATACTCTAGGTTTTAGGGCCATTACTATTTTGTGCACTTATAGGAGGTTTATTCAACTTGACTTGCACTAAACATCCAAGGGGAAGTTGTTTGGCCTTCACAAATGACTTTGTTTATATTTTTCTACACTGACTATATGCAGTGCATCTCAGATTTGAACCAATGACTTTTAAGCCATTTGTGGCATAACAAGTGTTTCCTAGTCTCTATTTAATGCACAGCATGTACAGTATAATAGGATGTATCTTGATTGTGTCCATTGTTTTATACCTTTAACCCACATTATGTCCAATAGGATAGGAAAGTTTTCTAGGCTCTATGTCATGCCCCATATGTTTATTAAGGAGCTATGTCCATTGCCATACACTCCTTAGAGCATTCTACATGTCCATGTGTAAAGGTTTGGGGTTTGACCAACATACAGTATAGGATTCATTTTTAGTTTATAGCTGTATGTATTATGAATTTGAGCATTTCTGAAATTTCTACTGGGATTTTCATGCAAAAACAGGCAACATTTTTGCAGAACAGTGAAAAAAAAAAATTTAGAAGGTGTTAATTACAGCAAGCATCTCGTTACAACTGTGCTGGTCAGACAGCATCTCAGAATGTATGTCAAGAGCAGGCCTACAACAGCAGAAGACTACATAGGGTTCCACTCCTGTGAGACAAGAACAGGAAACTTGGGCTAAATTGGGAACATTACCTACTAGAAGGGATGTTCCTAATAAAGTGGCCGGTGAGTGAATATTTCATTAGATGGAAGCCTGCGTACTATTCATCATGTAGAGCCCTTTAGGCCTAGCACACTAAAGATCACGAAAATAGTCTTTCAAGGAATCATTAGACTAGTTAATTCATGATGCTTTTCGGAATTTTAGAGCATGCGTGCAACCTCATGCACATTTTTTCCAGCAAGCATGTGTGTGGAGAAATGGAAAAGTGTGTGAAGGAAAGAAAGTGTGTGTGTGTGTGTGTGTGTGTGTGTGTGTGTGTGTGTGTGTGCGGTGGTGGTGGTGGTGGTGGTGGTGGTGGTGGTGGTGGTGGTGGTGGTGGGGTGCTCGTCTCCTGCCATGCCTGTATGGCCTTCACAGCTCAGTCTGTTAATAATCACCCTCAGTGCGCTCACCGGCTCACACTCACACTCTGTCTCTCTCCTTCTCACACACACAAAGTGAAATTTATCATATTTTACACTCATAGCCTCACACAAACTCGCTCTTATCATCTCTGCTTAACACAAACCCCCACTCTATCACACAGCATGATAACACACACACACACACACACACACACACACACACACACACAGCATCCTGACAAGGCAGCAGGATGTGATGGGCCTGAGAAAATCCTTCCTCAGTCACGTCTCACCAAAGGGACATCTGAGTGCTGAAGTAATCAAGCGACAGCTGTCAGTGAACGTCGGAAAGCATATTGATGGGAGAGACAGGTGTTGCTGTGTGGTGGGAATGGTAGACCGTGTATGTGTGTGTGTGTGTGTATGTGTTGTGGGGGGGATAATGTGAGATATGACGACACCAACTTGTTCATGCCAATTTGTCAAACCCCACCTACCCACCCGGGCCGAAAAGGTGCCAAGGATTACACCTCATCTCATCTCATCGCAGTGCGTCTCGTCTCCTCTCGTCTTGCAAAAGACGGCACTTTCACGTCTCAGACTCCCACGTGCTCGTTCTCGGCGCGTGATTTTTCGCGGGAAGGTGTCAAGGTTCCCGCCGACACTCGAGCACGTTTCGCTATTAAATGCGAGCGCGATGATCGGGGCGAGATCCAGTCGGAGGTGGTAATTAATGTACCAGAGCAGTTATTTATACCGTAATGTGCAGAGTTTTGCTCGTCAGTCGTTTTGCATGCCTCACTTGGCTCGAGCATGGGGAGGAAGAGCGCACGCGGGTGCCGTAAATGGATTCAGCTTTTTTGTTAATTACACGAAGGAGCGCATTAAACGACTTAGAGCACCACACAGACGCATGCACAGAGAGAAGCCAGGAAAACATCAGTATTAAAAGCTGAGTCTTAAATGTCTCCTCACTCCCCAGATCTAGAGAATATAACAATTTCTTGCCTCTTATATATAAGTGCATTAAAATATTCCTAAAGCAACATTGCTTTTATCATATAATTCGTATAAGGTATGTAATCATATACATTATTCAGAATGAACAGATAATGATTTCTAAGCATGCACAAATACATTCATTCATTGTTTACCGCTTATCCGATCTATACTCGGGTCACGGGGAGCCTGTGCCTATCTCAGATGTCATTGGGCATCAAGGCAGGATACACCCTGGACGGAGTGCCAACCCATCACAGGACACACACACACGCTCTCATTACGGACAATTTAGAGATGCCAATCAACCTACAATGCATGTCTTTGGACCGGGGGAGGAAACCGGAGTACCCGGAGAAAACCCCCGAGACACAGGGAGAACATGCAAACTCCACACACACGGCAAAACCAGGAATCGAACCCCCAACCCTGGAGGTGTGAGGCAAACGTGCTAACCACCAAGCCATTTTTCTTCGTCAGAACTCTTCATACAGCCTGCATTTAAGGAATCTTAGCCTAGCAGTTCATCTCACCTCCAAAACTCACTCAAACTACCAAAAACTAATCATCAAAAAAGGCTGGTTCAACCATAACACAACAATTCTCACTCAGAAAGCGTACACTGTACAAACAAAACACTAACAACAGGGAGTGTTACAAAGTTAATTAAATTTTAAGTTCTTTAAAGTTCAAATATAAATTTTATTAGTCACATACACAATTGTACACAGTACAACCTACAGTGAAATGCTTTTTATGGCCGGCTGGGTTATAAAAATGAATTAAAGGTCAAATGGACTAAAAATAGATCAGAAATAGTATAGTAAAAACAGAATAAAAAAATAAATAAAACAGAATAAAAAAAAAAGGTAAATTGAGCTACAGTGGGGCAAAAAAGTATTTAGTCAGCCACCAATTGTGCAAGTTCTAACACTTAAAAAGATGAGAGAGGCCTGTAATTTTCATCATAGGTACACTTCAACTATGAGAGACAGAATGAAAAAAAAAAATCCAGAATATCACATAGTCTGATTTTTAAAGAATTTATTTGCAAGTTATGGTGGAAAATAAGTATTTGGTCAATAACAAAAGTTCATCTCAATAGTTTGTTATATACCCTTCGTTAGCAATGACAGAGGTCAAACGTTTTCTGTAAGTCGCCACAAGGTTTTTACACACTGTTGCTGGTAGTTTGGCCCATTCCTCCATGCAGATCTCCTCTAGAGCAGTGATGTTTTGGGGCTGTCGCTGGGCAACACGGATTTTCAACTCCCTCCAAAGATTTTCTATGGGGTTGAGATCTGGAGACTGGCTAGGCCACTCCAGGACCTTGAAATGCTTCTTACGAAGCCACTCATTCGTTGCCCGGGCGGTGTGTTTGGGATCATGGTCATGCTGAAAGACCCAGCCACGTTTCATCTTCAATGCCCTTGCTGATGGAAGGAGGTTTTTACTCAAAATCTCACGATACATGGCCCCATTCATTCTTTCCTTTACACGGATCAGTCGTCAGTGGTCTTCTAGGTCTTCCATTTTCTAATAATTGCTCCCACAGTTGATTTCTTCACACCAAGCTGCTTACCTATTGCAGATTCAGTCTTCCCAGCCTGGTGCAGGTCTACAATTTTGTTTCTGGTGTCCTTTGACAGCTCTTTGGTCTTGGCCATAGTGGAGTTTGGAGTCTGACTGTTTGAGGTTGTGGACAGGTGTCTTTTATACTGATAACGAGTTCAAACAGGTGCCATTAATACAGGTAAGTGGAGGACAGAGGAGCCTCTTAAAGAAGAAGTTACAGGTCTGTGAGAGCCAGAAATCTTGCTTTTTTGTAGGTGACCAAATACTTATTTTCCACCATAATTTGCAAATAAATTCTTTAAAAATCAGACAATGTGATTTTCTGGATTTTTTTTTCTCATTCTGTCTCTCATAGTTGAAGTGTACCTATGATGAAAATTACAGGCCTCTCTCATCTTTTTAAGTGGGAGAACTTGCACAATTGGTCGCTGACTAAATACTTTTTTGCCCCACTGTAGCTTTATAGAACAGAGAAAAAATAAGACAAAATTATTATTTTTTTAAATACAGCATAAGTATTAATTATACTATATTTATATTAATAAAGTATATTAATAAGTATACTATAGTGAGTGATGATATGAATATGGTGATATGAAGTTTGAATAATTTTTCATGTAAATCAGCATTTCATTATAGAATAAGAATAACACCTTTTTATTTGATTGACTCTACTAAAGTATATGTTCTGTAACATTAATGAATTTGCTTCGATATCCTTTATTTTCTAGCTTTTTTCAGAAATATATCACTCTACCACTCTCTGAGACTCTTCTTTCTGTCTTCCTTCATCCATGTCTCTGAACATAATCATTCTGCTGCCGCTTTTACTAAACGATGATAATAAGGCTAAAAACAGCTGAAACTGCTGATTATTGTGTGATTTTATTGCAAATATTCTGCTAGGATTTTCTATATATTTCAGTCTGGTTACTGCAGAATTGCATGAAAATTGCCATCATTCTGTTTTGAATGTGCTTTTAACGGTTTTGAAAGCCGTGAGTTAGCATTTGAAGAATGTGCTGCAGATATAATGCATAGTGTTGTGCAATGAAAAATGATCTACAGTTTGTTCTGCATAGACATCTGTTATGTTGACAGTGTGAAGAGTTTTAAGAATGTGAGCTCAGCTTTAAACAATATATATTAGCCATGCATTTAAAATGTTTATTATTATTATTATTATTATTATTATTATTATTATTATTATTATTATTATTATTATTTTTTTTTCATTCATTCTTTGTTTTCTAATTGCACAATTCCATGTGAATATAAACTGTTGTAGAAAGCACATTATCAACATTCACATTATTTACTGTCCGGTGAGGATGAGGTTCCCTTCGGAGCCTGGTTCCTCCCAAGATTTCTTCCTCATATCATCTCAGGAGTTTTTCCTTTCAACCTTAGCCTCAGGCTTCTCATTAGGGATGAATGTTAGAGATGAGTAACAACTTAACTTCAAACTTTGTCATTTTTACTTCTGTAAAGCAGCTTTGAGACAATGTCCTTTGTTAAAAGTGCTATACAAATAAATTGAATTGAATTAAATTAATTTGTTTCTGTTTTGGGGAATAGGACTAAATAAATTTGGTCAATTAAATGTATTAGGTTGGTACAAACCAAATGAATAATTTTGTAGTCCAATAAATTCTCTCCAATACCAAATACAGGTACACATTCAGATACAATTAATAAAACTGCACGAAATCACTATCTTGTATACACTGAAACAAATTGTTAGCCCTTCAGGACATTGGACTGTAACCCTTATACCTAATTTAGCAAAATAGAGATGTTCTTTCAATGTTGAATTGTCAAATACAACTATTTTAAATATTGGAGTACCACAGGGAACTGTATTATCACCCTTATTATTCTCACTGTATGTAAATGAATTTAAAATTCAGGATGCATATTTTATCTAATTTAAACCTGTAGATGATATGGTGCTTGCCTGCCTTTTGTATTAACGTTCAACTTAATGAAATTGTGTCATAGTTATGTAAATTCCCCCCAGAATTGGTGCTAATTGAGTTAAATGAGAATTAAACTAAGGAATTAATTATTAGTGGAGTCTTCTTCTTCTTCTTCTTCTTCTTCTTCTTCTTCTTCTTTCGGCTTTTCCCTTCAGGGGTCGCCACAGCGAATCATCTCTCTCCACCTATCCCTTTCTTCTGCATCCTCAACACTTGTACCCACTAGCTTCATATCCTCATTTATTACATCCATAATTAGTTATTAGTAGAGTGTGTTTTTAAAAAGGCAACGCAGAGATCGCATCTTGTTTGGAGGTTAAAACTTTATGGTGAGTAAAAAATATTTCAGAAAAGGTTTACAGGAATGCTGGGGAGAGTTTAATGTTTTTTAATATGAATAGTGGTATGGAAATCTGAGTGTTGCGAGTACAGAATTGTCTAGAGTGGATAATTTAGCATGAAAGCCTGTAGACAAGACACAAAGCAGTTAAATTCTTCTCACTTTTAAATTCAGTTGTTTCCTTCAGGAAGACGCTTTAGACAACCAAGGGCAAGGAATAAATGTGTCAGATGTCATTTGTGCCAAATGAAGAATATTTAATGCTGAGAAATAAAGGTTGGCGTAGCAGTCGGTGTAGATATGTATGCATAATGCCGAATGCCCTTCCTGACACAACCCTCCCATTTTATCTGGGCTTGGGACCGCCACTGAGAGCTAACTCTTCATTGGCTGGGTTAGCGCCCTGTAGACAATAAAAGTGTCATTTACCAAGCTGTTTGTTTTTGCACTCTCACTATCCTTTTTTTTATCCTCATATCACTCATTTTTCATCTGCTTGCCCTGTGTGTAGTTCGCCTGGCTTGTAGTTTGTGCTATGCCACTGCTTGTCATTTTGAATCCGCCTGCTGTTCCTAATAAACTGCTCACTTGCATCCTCTCTGCCTCATTACGTGGCAAAACAAAACAACTAACTAACTAACTAACTAACTACATCAGTACAATACACATACTTACACAAAGCACAAATACACAACAGTGTGAGAAGAGTGCAGAAGTGTAAAATAATATACACAGGACAATAAATACACAAGGCAGTGCAAACTAGACAGCCAGTGCAAAGTGTCTATAAGCTGTCATCTTTTTTTCCCATTATGCATTTTACACATGATGGAGATCAGTAGTAAAAAGTGTCCAGTTACAGCATTATAATGTCCAGCTGTGCAGTGATGGTCTAGTGTATTTACCTTCAATATAACAACATACAACACACAGTGTAGGGCATTTTGTGCCCCATAGGGAGTCACCTGGGGTACAACCAACGTCTTCTATATTTTCTACTATATAACTATTATGAAGCAGTTTGGAACGTGACCCCCGGCTTCTGGGTATTAGGAAAGAACAATGCATTAGGATATGACACAATACATCATATACAGTGTTCTAAATGTTCGACTCTGAGGAAAAACCTAAAGCATAACTCTTTTAAGCGTGATTCACTACAACGTACAGCGATCAGGCATAACATTATGAGCAGTGACAGGTGAAGTGAATAACACTGATGATCTCCTCATCATGGCACCTGTTAGTGGGTGGGATATATTAGGCAGCAAGTGAACATTTTGTCCTCAAAGTCGATGCCTTAGAAGCAGGAAAAATGGACAAGCGTAAGGATTTGAGCGAGTTTGATGAAGGGCCAAATCGGGATGGCTAGAAGACTGGATCAGACTCCAAAACTGCAGCTCTTGTGGGGTTTTCCCAGTTTAAAGGACTTAAAGGATCTGATGCTAACATCTTGGTGCCAGATACCACAACACACCTTCAGAGATCTAGTGGAGTCCATGCTTCAACGGGTCAGGCCTGGGTTAGGGTTAGGATGAAATTGGCTGAAACCCAAACAGCTCTCTGGTCCTTACATACAAAATCACTAGAAAGTCCTTATTGGCCATGTAGCGCACTAAAATCTTGTGTAAAAGACAATCATCAAATTCTATACAGTACACTAGATCGCAAACGTCTATGCTTCCTTTATAGTGCTCTTTATAGAGTTCAGTGTAATGAGCTAGCCTTTAATAGATGACTGTTACAAATGTGTTAACTATACAAGAGGAGGAAATGAAGGCTGAAACAGTTCTCTAGGACACAGTGAAGTGCACTTTAGAGGATACATGAAACACAAATGACTCTCTCCTGCCCTAATAGCAACATAAGTGCACTACATGAGGTATAATGCGATGGACAAATCCCAAACTTAAACCTGAGCTATAACACCTGTGTATGAGGTAATTCCAAATTCACATGAGACTCCTTTTAAGTGTAATTCAAAGTTAATTCATATTAGACACTACAGAGACTTTTGACTTTCATTATTAACAGCTTTTTATTTGCTACATGACTGCACAACATCGGGTCCTTTTGGACACCAAGTGTACTACATATGGTGTATGTGTCATTATTTTGTGGGGGCACGACAGGGAACAGGAACAGTCTACACACACACACACACACACACACACACACACAAAAGTCCCTAATATATCTAGTATTATTTGGTCTTAACATTCTTGCCAAATGACTTGCACTGATGATACGGGAAATATTTAGCAATCAAAGGATTTTAGTGATACAAATGCTTCGTCATGTAAACACATCCAGACCACTTCCAGAAACTTCCTTTCTGACCATTTGTAGTAATGCGCGGTCAATCAGGATTAGACGTTCTCAGATTAAAGTGAACAGAGGTTTATCAGATGCTTGAGCTCATGTAAACCTAATACAGCTTTAATACTGATGTGATCTTAAAGGAAAGCCCACGTCTGAAGCAGCCTGGAGCTGGAGCTCATCTTCACAGCTGGATTTCACTAGAACATATGAATACTGTGAGACATGAGGAAATTTGGGAATATCATTACCTAATACTAAACAAATTGCTCATGTTGGATAGTTTCCCATATACCAGCTCTTAGTAGATACACACAGTTTACTTGTTACATTCCTAAACTCGCTCTAGCCCACTTTTCAGAGCTTTTCAGTTAAACAAGTAGAATTTAGTAGCCATTACTTCATACTTTTCACCACAGTGCAGATAAATTCTTGAATCTGATTGGTCAGAAGCTGCTAGAATTATTTTTCTATTACTGTAAGGCTTGAAGAGTAGTCCAGTAGTAAATGTGCTTGTTTTAATTTATTATTGTTTCTTATAATTCATTCATTCATTCATTGTCTAACGCTTATCCGATCTATACTCGGGTCACAAGAAGCCTGTGCCTATCTCAGGCGTCACTGGGCATCAAGGCAGGATACACCCTGGACGGAGTGCCAACCCATCACTGGGCACACACACTCTCATTCACTCATGCAATCACACACTACGGACAATTTAGAGATGCCAATCAACCTACAACGCATGTCTTTGGACCAGGGGAGGAAACCAGAGTACCCGTGGGAAACCCCCGAGGCACGGGTAGAACATGCAAACTCCACACACACATGGCGGAGGCGGGAATCGCACCCCCATCTTGTTAAAAGCATCCTCAGTGCAATTACAATTACATCAGCACTGACATAAAAGTGGCATAAGAGTCTGTTGTGTTGTGTTCAAATTGTAAGGTAGAATATCTTGTTAGAGACAAGTTGAATATAAATATCTTGTCATTTAGAGCTTAGAGAATATGTTTAAGCTTATTAAAAAGCATAAATTATTCTAATCTGACCTTAATGGGTTTAGAGTGTCTTTCTCTGCTGAGTTTATAACGGTTTGTTAGTTATTATGCTAAGGAGTCATTTGAGGAGGATAAAATTCCGTCTTTGTTGGAGGGAAATAGCTATGCTTTCAGGGTGACAGAGATAGTGCTAGTGAGATTGTGTGCTAGTGAGTTCATGTATGTGGAAGAGGGCAGACAGCACTTTTATCTGAGTGTGTTACACAGAATTGTGACCTAGCATGTGTCACAGGCAGGAAGACGAAGCAGGATGGAGCAGACCCAAACGCGGGGATAGACGGCAGACAGGGGTTTATTGAAAATAATAATACACGTAGACACATTAACGACGCCACATAAAGACGTTACATTAAGACAAGGACTAGCCCCGAACACAAGCAGAGAGCCACTATAAATAAGGAACATAATTACTAGCAACATGAGGAACAGGTGAACAAAGGCGGGAACACATTAGGGATTAGGCGTGGTTAAAACAAACACATGACATAAACAACAAAACACAACCCCTGCTGAAGGCCCCCTAGTGGTCCTACAGGGAACCTTGCCCACCGTAACAGCATGTTTGAAAATGTAGTGTAGGAAATGGCTTCCTGTGCCTTGGAGGAAGCACGTCTTAGCTGTCACTTTACTTATGTTGCTAGCTCTAATATGGTAGGGAGTAGCTAGATGGTGGTTAGGAATTATCAGGTGACCATATTTCGGAGAAAAATTGGGGGAAGCTTTCCCAGTTTTCATAACCATTGCTAGTTTTATATCTAAACATGTATACCAAATGTCCAATTGGGAGAGGTTGTAGGATTCGCTGATTACTCCATATTCTAGCGCACCAGCTCAAATCAACCTCAGATCTTCTATTGTGAATGTGGGAATGCGAGTCAGTTCATCAAACCCGTGGGACCTATGAGGTTTTTATTGTGCGGGTACGTTTCATCTAGCGTTCTTTAAATAAATGTATGTTAAAAAAAATAAATGCACCACAACACTGACATTGCTCCAACTGCGTGGAGTTTATTTTCTCTACATGCCATGCCTTATGAACTTGCCCAATCTTTAAGTTCAGAGTGAGAATATCAGGCCTGAAAGAGTCTGGATCTGATATTAATACTATGAGTTACTGTTGAAATAAAACAGGACCAGGCTGAAATCCATGTGGCAGCCATCAGGCAGTGAGACGTGCTATAAATCCTATACTGCTTTCACATATGACCCTGTACAGTCTCTCTATTTTATATTTAAAGCATGGTATTAAATCTCAAAGTCAGAGCAGCGTAACCTCGGAGTCCAAGGCAAGTCCAGGTCGCCTTTAAGCAAGCACTTCCTGTTTGTTCTGGGGTTTTTTTTCCCCAAATGACCTCCTTTTCCCTGTGTGTTGATGTCCTTATTGTCCTGTGTACAGCCTCGTTCATTGTGTTTTCATGTTTATGAGGTCAAACCGTGTGCTCTGCTGCTACCTTCTTTCCTGCTCCTTTAATCTCTATATATAATGTAACTGATACCTAAAAGGCGAAAATAAAAAATAAAAGGTTGTACTTTTTTTTTTTCAACATGAAATTATTTAACAAAAATATGTCCACTAATAGTAACAGTAGTGCTTATAGTGCATTAGGTGAGGAAAGTATCATTTTCTGGATTAAATAAGGAATAAAATGCTTTGGGGAGCGTTGTTAGGGAACTAATTAATGATGAGGTTACAAGGCAGAGTAAATATTGCCACCCTGAAGATGATTTTTTCCCCTGTAATTTATTCATAAAACAACGTGTCACATTTAGAATTACATTTAATGCTATGAAACATCAGCGACAAGTTAGCATCTGTCACAAACACAGACAGTGGAAGAGTGGTTGCAAATGCATGTTGCGTTAGTCAAAAAATTAGGAACAGATAGTAACAACAGGCACAGCAAACAGACGTTTCCAGGCACCGTTCGGGGTCGATCGGCACAGGTCGATCAGGTACTAACTGGATCCAAACAGACTAGGCAAAAACATGGTCAAAAGCAGAAAATATAGTAAAAAAAAACGACAACAGGTAATTAAGAACAGAAAGGCAGGCTTGGTGAACGGTGTCATGTGTCAGTAGGCCTCTGTGTGAGGATGTGACAATATCTGTTATTACTGTCCAGTCTGACTGTTATAAAGCACTGACACTGGAGACTCCTTCCAACAACATTACATAAACATTTCTGCACAGAAAACGTCTCCATGTCAATGATTACAGGGTTTTCTTTACTACTTAACAACAGTTTTTTTATTAGTTTATTATTACATTATGTTGCGCATTCAGTATACAGTTCCCTTTTTTATGTTGCTACTAGAAAGGAATATATACATACAAATATAATATTAATATAATGGAACCTCAGCATACAAATTCCGTCCCTTACGAGTTTTGGCACACGAATGAACCGAACCGAATGCCGCTTAAGTTTAGTGGAAAGCCATCTAAATTTAGGAATTTTCCAAATTTCGAAAGAGTCAACCTATGACACCAACGTTTAAAAGCTAGGTGATTTTTCGCACGTTTTTTTGTTGACAGATTGGCGGCATGTATGGATCTGTTCTATTTTTAGCCCAAGCTTGGTGGCATGACTTCCTGTGAGGATCCTTGACATGGAACGCTTGGCTTGGGTCAGTTCTTTGTAAGCAGCCATACAGTGTACATACACTTCCTATTGGTTCCACTGTATATTGGAATAAAGATTAGAAGGTTGAAAAATACCAGGACCACCAAGCTGCCACTGCTGGGTCCTTGAGCAAAGGCCCTTAACTCTCAACTGCCCACTTATATAAATAATCATTCTGTATAATGGTGCCATGTAACTGTAAATACAGTCTAAGTTGCTGTTATAGAACATAATATAAACTTAATCAACATTTTTCAATTCTCAATCGAGACTTAAAAGTGCTTTAAAGCTTGCTACTCTTGATATACATGTGTACACTAAATAGAGAGTAGAAAATTGCCTTCTACTGTATGCATCTAGGTTAATATTTAAGACTGAGCAGTCTACATGATACAGATGTGTACTATATACAGTAGAATGGAGATTAATGCCTATTCCAAGCCATTTTCTGTGCTATATTATGTGTTCGTTAAGGAAAAGGGTTCTCTTGTTCAGATGGATGTGCACTAAATAGGGTATAGATTATAGGTTACTACACCTAGTGATACGGTGTGGTGAAAGAGGAGCATATTTGTGGCCATTTTGATCTTTTGTGCACAAACAGTCCATCAATGTGACCATGAACAACTAGGTGATTACTAGACCCCAAGTAGTGTACTAGATGTCCAATAGTGAACCTTTAAGGTGCCTACTTCATATAGGCGTTTGTTACTTAAAGGATGGAGTAATGTCTACACTATATTTGATTTGGCCACATTTGAGACTGAGAAAATTTGTAAATATTTCAAAATAATGTACTGACCAAGCAAACAAACAAACAAATAACTACATCCTGTCTACGCAATAAAAGACTAGTCTGGATTTATTCTTCATTATTCGGATGTAGTGCACCTATTTAGGGAGAAGCAAAGCCATTTGGGATGCATCCGAACACTTTTTATAGTGCACTTCACGACTAATAGGGAGTTGTTTAGGATTCAGCCTGCCCACAGCTCAGAGTCATCTTCCCTGCTGAGCTGCTGAGACAGAAAAACAGAAAAAAGATGCACTGCGGTTTCTCTCACAGTGTAAATGTTCTACAGAAAATAAGCCCAGATTCCACTTTATTAATCACATCTGAAACTATGTGGCACTCCACAAGCAGCCTGAGTCTATCTACTGTGGAGAGAGAGAGAGAGAGAGAGAGAGAGAGAGAGAGAGAGAGAGAGTGAGAAAAAAGTGAAAAAAGAAAGAAGTTTGATGAAAAAAGTTGTTTAAGAGTAAGACTGGTGTGTGTGTGTGTGTGTGTGTGTGTGTGTGTGTGTGTGTGTGTGTGTACTGAGTGAGTCAATGAGCCAAGAATAGATTGGGATTATGGGATTATGGGAACAATCACAGGGGATCAAGGATCTCTTTCTCTCTCTCTCTCTCTCTCTCTCTCTCTCTCTCTCTCTCTCTCTCACACACACACACACACACACACACACACACACACACAGACCTTAATCAGACTTTGACCTCATGACTTTTTATAGCATTATTGTGCTATAAAACACAAATGCACACTATGTCCTTATAAAGAAGCATTATAAGACATTACGGAACTTTAGTCATCATGTTCTTTTTGAGCACATATGAGCATTAAAATAGGCCTATGACAGTCATTAAGGAATTATGCATGCTACACAGCACATAACTCATTCATAGGAAGTACAGTACAGTATATCTAAATAATGAATCATAAAAGATAAATAAATAAAAATTGTTTTAGAATGGGGGGGCACAGTGGCTTAGTGGTTAGCACGTTTGCCTCACACCTCCAGGGATGGGGGTTTGATTCTGGCCTCCGCCGTGTGTGTGGAGTTTGCATGTTCTCCCCGTGCCTCGGGGGTTTCCTCCCCCAGTCCAAAGACATGCATGGTAGGTTGATTGGCATCTCTAAATTGTCTGTAGTGTGTGATTGCATGAGTGAATGAGAGTGGGTGTTGGGTTGGCACTCCGTCCAGGGTGTATCCTGCCTTGATGCCCAATGACGCCTGAGATAGGCACAGGCTCCCCGTGACCCAAGTGTAGATCGGATAAGCGGTAGACAATGAATGAATGAATGTTTTAGAAAGCTTGTGAAAAAGATCTACATGGCAGGGGACTATGATTCTGGAGGACGCAACTAAACCATATCTATCAACAAGATCATGAACAAATTTATAGTGATGCATTTACAGCGTTCATTCATTCATACTTTAATTTGTTCGTTCATTCGTTCTTTCGTTCATTCGTTCATCCATTCGTTCGTTCGTTCGTTTCTTTTTCATTCATTCATCCATTCAATCAATCATTCACTCATTCATTCATTCATTCGTTCGTTCATCCATTCAATCACTCACTCACTCACTCATTCATCCCTTCAACCATTCACTCACTCATTCAATCATTCATTCACTCATTCATTCATTCATCCGTTCAATCATTCACTAACTCATTAATTCATCTCTTCAATCATTCACTCACTCATTCATTCATTCAGTCATTCATTTGTCCATTGATTGATTGATTCATTCGTTCATTCATTCATTCGTTCATCCATTCAATCATTCACTCACTCATTCATTCATACCTTCAACCATTCACTCATTCATTCACTCATTCATTCGTTCATCCATTCAATCATTCACTAACTCATTAATTCATCTGTTCAATCATTCACTCATTCATTCATTCATTCATTCATTCGTTTGTCCATCTGTTCAAACATTCACTCACTCATTCAATCATTCATTCACTCATTCATTCGTTCATCCATTCAATCATTCACTCACTCATTAATTCATCTGTTCAATCATTCACTCATTCATCCATTCATTCATTCGTTTGTCCATCCATTCAATCATTCACTCACTCATTCATTCATCCCATCAATCATTCACTCATTCATTCAATCATTCATTCATTCATTCATTCGTTCGTTCATTCATCCGTTCAATCATTCACTCACTCACTCATTCATCACTTCAATCATTCACTCACTCATTCATTCATTCAGTCATTCATTTGTCCATTGATTGATTGATTCATTTGTTCATTCATTCGTTCGTTCATCCGTTCAATCATTCACTCATTCATTCATCCCGTCAATCATTCACTCATTCATTCAATCATTCATTCATTCATTCGTTCGTTCATTCATCCGTTCATTCATTCACTCACTCATTCATTCATCACTTCAATCATTCACTCACTCATTCATTCATTCATTCATTTGTCCATTGATTGATTGATTCATTCGTTCATTCATTCATTCATTCGTTCATCCGTTCAATCATTCACTCACTCATTCATTCATACCTTCAACCATTCACTCATTCATTCACTCATTCATTTGTTCATCCATTCAATCATTCACTAACTCATTAATTCATCTGTTCAATCATTCACTTATTCATTCATTCATTCATTCATTTGTCCATCTGTTCAATCATTCACTCACTCATTCATTCATCCCTTCACTCATTCATTCACTCATTCATTCGTTCATCCATTCAATCATTCACTAACTCATTAATTCATCTGTTCAATCATTCACTCATTCATTCATTCATTCATTCATTCATTCGTTCATTTGTTCATCTGTTCAATCATTCACTCACTCATTCATTCATCCCTTCAACCATTCACTCACTCATACAATCATTCATTCACTCACTCATTCATTCATACCTTCAACCATTCACTCATTCATTCACTCATTCATTTGTTCATCCATTCAATCATTCACTAACTCATTAATTCATCTGTTCAATCATTCACTCATTCATTCATTCATTCGTTCGTTTGTCCATTTGTTCAATCATTCACTCACTCATTCATTCATCCCTTAAACCATTCTCTCATTCATCCACTCATTCATTTGTTCATCCATTCAATCATTCACTCACTCATTCATTCATCTCGTCAATCATTCACTCACTTATTCAATCATTCATTCACTCATTCATTCGTTCATCCGTTCAATCATTCACTAACTCATTAATTCATCTGTTCAATCATTCACTCATTCATTCATTCATTCGTTCATTCATCCGTTCAATCATTCACTCACTCATTCATTCATCCCTTCAATCATTCACTCACTCATTCATTCATTCATTTATTCATTCGTTCGTTCGTTCATCCGTTCAATCATTCACTCACTCATTCATTCGTCTCTTCAAACATTCACGCACTCATTCAATCATTCATTCACTCATTCATTCATTCATCCATCCGTTCAATCATTCACTAACTCATTAATTCATCTCTTCAATCTTTCACTCATTCATTCATTCATTCATTCATTTGTTTGTCCATCCGTTCAATCATTCACTCACTCATTCATTCATCCCTTCAATCATTCACTCATTCATTCACTCATTCATTCATTCGTTTGTCCATCTGTTCAATCATTCACTCACTCATTCACTCTTCCCTTCAATCATTCACTCACTCATTCAATCATTCATTCATTCATTCGTTCATCCGTTCAATCATTCACTAACTCATTAATTCATCTGTTCCATCATTCACTCATTCATTCATTCGTTCATTCATCTGTTCAATCATTCACTCACTCATTCATTCATCCCTTCAATCATTCACTCACTCATTCACTCACTCATTCATTCGTTCATTCATTCATTCATTCGTTCATTTGTTTGTTCATTCTTTTATCCATCCATCCATTCATTCATTCATCTGTTCACTCGTTCATCCATTCGTTCACTCATTCATCTGTTCGTTCATTCATTCATCCGTTCATTTGTTATTGTTCCTTCCTTCCTTTATTCATTTATTCATTCATCCTTAGTAACTGCTTGGTCATGCTCATGCTGCTTTAAATTAAACCACTAGCTTGTTAGAACTAACTAAAGATTTAACCAGCTAAAGAAATGTTAGAACCAACTAAAGAAATGTTTCAGCCAAGTCCAATAAAAAATAGCTCAGTGAGAGGGATTCAAAATAACAGTACTGCAATTGTCTCTTAAAAAAAAAATAAAAAGAAAAAAAAAAAAACTTCTGGGTCAGGCCATGCCCACTTGAGGTTTAATGCTGCTTTCATATCCTGCTCGGACATTTGTGTGTACGGGTTTGAAGGAGGCAATTATAACATAGTGTGTTTGAGTGGTTTTGGTCAGAAAATATAGATATCCTGAGAAAAGCTCTTTTGTTTTTATTTATTTGATGGCTTGTCATCTAGGGCAAGACAGAAAATAAAGGACTGAACAGTTAGCGTATGAAATGCTCACTCAAATCTTACCGTCTGCTGAAATCATTCTTTCAACTATTTGTTATTGATACTCCTCAACCTGGAAAGTGTGGGCACTTTGGAAAAGTTATGAATACATATGTGATAATTACAACAGTGTAGTGGCATCAATTCTGATATTTCTAACAGGGTTTGAAGGCATAATCAGAGTACAGGTGCAAATATTTAGAGCATCAAATAAATACAGATAAGGCCAGTTAATTTCAACCGAAATTTCTGGCATCCAATGACTCATTAGAGAAGACATGGCAAAAAAAAAAAAAAAAAAAAAAAAAGATTTCAATTACTCAAGTAATTTGTCCCTCATGGACCAAATGCAACAACAGAGGCTTCAAGGGGCTTAAAAACACACAGAGTAAAACCTCAAGGATCAATTCAATGACGCCTTTTTCACGAAACCAGGCTGATGATGTCACTGTGACATTTGAGTTCAAATTAAAACAATACACACTGACAAATTACTCAAGCAGCGGCTTCACTAACACGGCATGTAAACCTCAAGACTCAGTCAGCGGCGTTTTTTTTTTTTTTTTTGTGAAACAAGGCCGCCGATGTCAGTGAGACATCGCGGCGAGGCGTCAATGCACATCTGCTTTCATTCAGGCTGGAGTTCATTTCCCAGTGTCACACGCCGGGTTAATGGGCTTTAAAAGTTTCCAGCAAAGGGAAACCCCCACAGTCTTAGGACAAAAGCTTGGGAGGAACACACTCCTGTCCTTATAAGGGCAAGGAAAAGATTCCTCTTCCTGCAACGCACAGAGACCTGTGGGATCCACTGTGATACGACACACTCTCTAAGCCTGGAGTGTGTGTGTGTGTGTGTGTGTGTGTGTGTGTGTGTGTGTGTGTACAGGGGATGGATTGTCAGTATCCCCATGAAAACGGATTTCACACTGAGAGGAAACGTGATCTCTATAGGGGAGGCAGACGCGTGGGCTACACACACACACACACAGTGGAATGTGTGTATGGAATGTCTGCTCTCAAACCTCAAATGGACCAAACATGGATGTACAAATGGTCATTTACTGCATTCATTAGCACTGTTTATGATTTGCTGTATTTATTCTGTTTTTTTTATATTATTATTATTTTTTTTATTATTACAATGAATTAAATTTGCCATTAAGGATGAACTTCTGTGCAAGTGCTTAGGAATGAAATTACTCTGCGTCATGTCATTGTTGGAAAATCAGCAAAATCCCTCCGTCCTGAAGACTTTCCCATGGTGGAAAAATGACATCTTTGGGCAGTAATTGTGTTGTAATAATGCTCTGAAAAGGTCAACAGAGTCATCAGCGACTTGTGACCATAGATTTTGGTGTGGCTGGACGACGTTAATAACAACGTAGCCTCAAATTAAATTAAGTAGAGTGGTTCTCATGCATGATGTATGCTGTAAGCTACTATATAGTGATTTTTTCATTTACCAGGGTTGCCAAGTTTCAACAATATTCCCCGAAACTATCACCAAAACCCAGGCCATTAGAAAAGGTGAACGTTTTCTTCTCCAAATTTCTTCTCGGCCTCTCTCAATGTGTGAAATGCTTCTACATATTTCTGAGGTTCATACATCATCCACTCCATAAACCCCCTTTTTCTTCCCATCTTTGCAATATACCTTAAAATGAAAACGTTCCTGTTTGTCATAGAAACACAATCTGCACCTATCTGCACCTATGTTTTGTTTTTAAAATTTAGTACATTTCATTTCTATAATTAAATTAATCTGCTGTAAAAGTGGGGTGGCACGGTGGCTTAGTGGTTAGCACATTTGCCTCACACCTCCAGGGTTGGGGGTTTCTTTTCCCACCTCTGCCGTGTGTGTGGAGTGTGCATGTTCTTCCCGTGCCTTGGTTGGGGTTGATTGGAATCTCTAAATTGTCCGTAGTGTGTGAGTGAATGAGAGTGTGTGTGCACCCTGCGATGGGTTGGCACTCCGTCCAGGGTGTATCCTGCCTTGATGCCCAATGATGCCTGAGATAGGCACAGGCTCCCCGTGACCCGAGAATAGATCGGATAAGCGGTAGACAATGAATGAATGATTGCTATAAAAGTAAGATCTTAGTGGCAAGGGGATTGTTTAAAACTAGACAGATCTGGCAACTCTATTATTACCAACACAATGTGGACTTCTGACCATCAAAATCACATGTGTTTTTTCTCAAAACTGTTGGAATTGCTGGAATTGTCTGGAATGTCTTTGTATGTTGTAGCATTACAATTTCCCTTCCGTGGAACTAAGAGGCTTAAACACTGTTCCATCATGACAATGCTCCTGTGCACAAAGCACAGAGCTCCAAGAAGACATGATGTAGAGGTTAAAGTTGACGTAGAAGAACTCGAGTGTCCTGCACAGAGCCCTGACTCTGCCTCAACCCCACTGAACACCTTTGGGATGAACTGGAACACTGAATGACCCCAGACCTCCTCAACATCCTAACATCAGCGTCTGATCTCACTAATGCTCTTGTAGCTAAATGACCATGAATCTCCACAGTCACGCTCCACCATCACTTTATATCATGATCCCCAATGACTTATGAGAAGGTATACTATTGTTATAGCATGTTATGAGCTCTACTTAAGCCATTATAGCAGTTCTGGTTTCTTTTCACAGTCAATCACCCTCATAAACATCTGACCTTGATTTAATTGAATTCAAACATTCAATTCAATTCAATATTCATCCATGTCTATAGCACCACCCATATTATTAACTGTTTACAAGCTGTTTTTTGCACGTTTACTCAATTGATGCTGTTGCTGTTTTGCACACATTCCAAACCGCCACCAATTGCTGCTATTACAGAAGTGTATATGTTTACAAGAACCCTCTATGTTTACAGTTCTCTTATTTTTGCACATTGTACTGTATGATATACAGAATGTATACTGGTCAGTGCGATTTTGTGTACACAATGCACTTTATGTAGCTAGGACAACTTACTTTCAGTCCTTAGCTCTGTGTTGTTTTATGTAGCTCCATGGTCCTGGAGAAATGTTGTTTCATTTCATTTCATTTCATGTACTGCGCCAGCTATATATAGTTGAAATGACAATAAAAGCTTCCTGACTTGACTTGACTTCATCCCAATATCAATACCCATCTGTATATATTGTTTAGCATGTTAATTTTTAACATGTCTTCATCACTATACATCAATTGTATATACATATATAATTTCAATTCCAATTCAATTCAGAATCATTAAATTATTAAACTTATCCCTATTAATCCCTAATGAGCAAGCCTGTGGCGAAGGTGGCAAGGAAAAACTCCCTGTGATGATATAAGGAAGAAACCTTGAGAGGAACCACACTCAGAAGGGAACCCATCCTGATTTGAGTGACACTGGACAGTAAATAATGTAAATGTAAATAGTGTCCTTTATACAACAGCAACCAAAGGCCCATGAGGAACTATTAGGTCAATGTAGTTTCTGTAGTCTTTAATTCCTTGCTGTCAAAAGCTTATAGATGTAACAGCAGATCAGTGACATATAGATCATAGATCATATTTATACCTTGTACATTCTCCTGTACATGTCACCCCCATAGCTGTATATCTTTACTGTAATTTATTGTAAATATGCAACAAATATTGTTATATGTAAATATTGCACTTCTGGTTGGATGCTAACTGCATTTCATTGGCTCTGTACATGTACTCTGCACAGTCACAGTAAAGTTGAATCTAATCTAGAGAGAGAGCTGCTTTCGGCTGCTCCCTGTTCAGGGTCACCACAGCGAACCAACTGGTCCACACAACAACTTGGCACAGGTTTTATGCCGGATGCCCTTCCTGATGCAACCCTCCCATTTTTCCAGGCTTGGGACCGGCACTGCATTCAGTGGCTGGGGTTTGGGAATTAGCTGGGAATCGAACCCAGGCCTTCCTCATGGTAGGCAAGAAACCTATCACTGATCCACCAATGCCCTAAATTGAATCTAATCTAAGTTACACACACTATTGCTGCTTGCACTACTCACACATTTTGTACTGTATTGTGTCTTGTACAAACAGTCATCATATGTGATGTACATGTGTGTCCTATTATTTGCACTACTATTGTCACATCCGTCCTGCACGCCGTGTAAGAGAGATCCAGCCGCAGGATTCAGCGAAGCACTATTTTTATTACATGAACACAAGACAGGGGTTAACTAACATAATACTAGACGTGGTAAAAACACAACCAAGAAACAAAACCTAAACCTGGACACGGCAAATCAAAACAAAACAAAACCTTAACACAAAAACCACAGTACAGTTAACAATTACCAACAAGAGACATAAATACAAGGATTCCTATATATAGGGCAAAACATTAGGACTAATTGGAAACAGGTGACAATCAGGAACGAGAACAATAGGTAGGGAAAGACAAGTCACACAAAGAAGCAGGCTTTGGAATATCACCTGCCAGCGCCCTCTCCGGACCTGGCAGGGAACTGTCCAGCTGTTCCTGACAACTATGCCCCTTTAATTCACACTTTACATACATTACTAACCTGTCTTATACTCTTTATATTGTGGTCTTTATTTAAGTTTTTTGGATAACATTGTCTGTAAATGTATATGTTGTTTTATGTAGCACCAGGGTCCTGGAGAAAAGTTGTTTCATTTCACTATGTAATGTGTCAGCTATATATGGTTGAAATATCAATAAAAGCTTCTTGACTTGACTTGAAAATGTATAGCATTGTTATCTTATATCTGTACTTTTGAGGGTTTACCAACAGCCGGAACAAAATTCCTTCTGTGTCAAAACATACTTGGTCAATAAACCTGATTCTGACTACAAAATGTACTGACTTTTCATCAATAGTTATATAGAGGTGTATAGAAAGTCTAACTGAATGTTTTTACTGTGTTTTCCATTAGTTTTCTTGGAGGATGGGAAAATAATGTCATGCAGCAATGTATAGGGATGTCAAGAGAGGTGTCAAATCTCAGAAAGAGGAAAGAGAGAGAGAGAAAGAGAGAGAGAGAGAGAGAGAGAGAGAGAGAGAGAGAGAGAGAGAGAGAGAGAGAGAGAGGAGGAGAGAGAGAGAGAGAGAGAGAGAGAGACGGCGGTTGTGCTGACACCTTGGACACACTAATTAGAAGCTAAAATAATTAGGCGAGTCCGTCTGCTGGCTGATTGTGTGTTTGAAGCCCAGATGAGCTGTTTTACTGTCCTCCACAGAGAGCCATTGATGGGGACAATTTCCTGTAAATCCTTCATTGTGAAGACTGAAGAGAACACACACACACACACACACACACACGCACACGCACACATGCGCACACATTTACATAGAAATGTAGTTCAACTAAACGCTCTCACTGATATTACAGCAAATTATTTGTTTAAAAAAAAGGCTATGTAGCTTGATTATATATATTTTGAATTATGTATATATATATATATATATATATATATATATATATATATATATATATATATATATATATATATATATATATATATATATATATATGAAAGTATGGGAATAGATTTATGAAAAAGGTTTTGTAAGTTAGTAGCTATATACAGTATCTTAGCCGCTTTTTGAACAATTTCAAGATAAAAAACAAATTAATTGATAACTCACGCTGACAAGATAATAAAAAGTCACAAATGAGTCATGTTAACTCACATTTATAAGATTTTAAAAATCCCTGGAAATTATGAGATGGAAAAATAAAAAATGATGATTTGTCAAGTTACAGTTATTAGATAATAAAACAAAACTTGAGCAAAATTAACTGGTAATTATAAAATAAACAAAAAATTAGAATTGAGTGATATTTACTCACAATTATGCGGTAACAAAATTCACAATTAATTGATATTGTTTTAAAAAATGACAATTGCGTCATATTAACTTTGAATTTTGAGCAAAACATCTTTTTTTGTGTGTTTTACTGATGTGGGTATTGCTCACAATTGCTCGTAAACATACAGATAGTTGTTTGTTTTCGAACATGTTATAGGAGATACTCTTAAAAAAATGTTTCATCATAAAAACAATAACATAGGATTGTTGTACAGAACACGCTGTACTTTTCGGATGAGTTTGACAGGTGGTTGCACTTCTGCTTTGTCTGGAAGCAGCTAAAATCTTGACCAACTCACATCACTTGAACTGCTGAACTCCTGATGACCGTGTTAGTTTTCCACTGAGCTGAATCACGTATTTCAGAGGAAACAGTGTCCCAATCACAAATACATAATGGTGAATAACCAAAATGGTGGTTAGCATGTTTGCCTCACACCTCCAGGGTTGGGGGTTCGATTCCTGCCTCTGCCATGTGTGTGTGGAGTTTGCATGTTCTCCCCGTGCCTTGGGGGTTTCCTCCGGTTTCCTCCACTGGTCCAAAGACATGCATTGTAGGTTGATTGGCATCTCTAAATTGTCCGTAGTGTGTGAGTGAATGAGAGTGTGTGTGTGCCCTGCGATGGGTTGGCACTCCGTCCAGGGTGTATCCTGCCTTGATGCCCAATGATGCCTGAGGCTCCCCGTGACCCGAATATACATCAGATAAGCGGTAGACAATGAATGAATAATATACAGTTAATTTTATTTGTCACAGACATGATCACAGTAAATTGTTGCCAGGGATGTGGTAGCTTAGTGGTGATAGTGCTGGACTACTGATCAGAAGGTTGTGAGTTCAAATCCCAGGTCCACTGAGCTACCACTGCTGGGCCCTTGAGCAAGGGTCCCCTTAACCCTCAATTGCTCAGTTGTATAAAAAGAGATAAATTGTAAGTTGCTCTAGATATGTGGCGGTGGGCCGCCAGAGGCGGAAGTGGCCGGATCCATACGCTGAACTGGCGATGGGACACGATCAGTTCGGGAAATCGTGGACAGGCAGAGGGTCGATAATGGGAAGACAACAAACCAAGCGACAGTACCAAAACGGTTAATCCAAAAGCGAAAGTCGGAAAACAGTTCGAGGTTGATAATCCAAATACAGAAATATCCGGGGCAAAACGAAAGAAGCAACAATAAACAATCCAGATCATACACGGTAATCCAATAAGAAATAGCAGTACTCCAACGCTTGGTAAATCCCATAAGAAATATTACTTCGCAACGAACAGGAAGTGCGCACCATTTTTAAATCCTCCAGTGAACCGGAAGATGATTCAAAACATGGGTGAGGGCTCCCTCTCGCGGTCACCTCTAGCATGAGTCGTGACAGAGCCCCCCCCCAGGAACACCTCCTGGGGTTCTACGCCGGGGGCGCCCCCTTGAGCGCGGAGCGGGCTTGTTCGGATGGTCACGGTGGAAATCCTCCACGAGCTACGGATTCAGGATGTCGGCGGCCTCCACCCATGAATGTTCCTCGGGGCCGTACCCCTCCCAGTCCACGAGGTATTGAAGACGGGATCGAACCCGCCTGGAGTTCAGAAGGGCCCGTACCTGGTACGCCGGGGACCCCTCAATGTCCAAGGGTGGCGGTGGCTCCTCACAGACCCCTGTCTCCACGGCGGATGAGTATGCTGGCTTGAGGAGGGAAATGTGGAAGGTGGGGCATATATATACGGTAGGACGCCGGGAGCCGAAGTCAGTACGCCACAGGATTCACCTGGCGGACAATCTCAAATGGGCTGACAAACTTAGGGTTGAGTTTCCGGCAGGGCAGCTTCAGACGAAGGTTCCGCGTCGACAACCACACCTTCTGTCCCACCTGGTAGGATTCAGCCTGAATCCTCTGCCTCCTCACTGCCCTTTGTAGACGCACATGGGCTTGCTCCCAAACCTCCTGACTTAGCCGATACCACTCCTCCACTGCCGGGACTTTGGACGGCTCCCCCGACCAGGGGAACAGTGGTGGCTGATACCCTAGTATGCACTGAAAAGGCGTCAGCCCCGTGGAAGAGTGGATGAGAGAGTTCTGGGCGGGAAGTCCACCGACAGGTGCGACCAGGGGCGTTGAGGGATCGGAAGAGGCTCCAGCAGCCCCTCCGGAAGTTGACAACTGGTCCACGCCTGCGCGCACGTGGAGCATGCCCTGACATACTCCTCCACATCCGGACCCAGCGAGGACCACCAGAACCGGTGGCGGACGAGCTGGGTAGATTGGCAAATGGCTGGATGACCGGAGCCTCGTGCACCCACTGCATAACCTGCTGCCGGAAGTGCAGTGGCACGAAGATTTTGGTGGGTGGACAGCCGGCAGGAGGCGGTTCGTCGGCGTGGGCCCGTCGAATCTCCTCGACGAGGTTCCACTGCACCGGCGCCAGGATCGCTGTGGCCGGCAAGATGATGTCTGGCTGAGCCGGCTCGTTCGCCGCCTCGAACTGTCTAGATAGGGCGTCTGCTTTGCCGTTTTTGGACCCGGGATGGTATGTTACTGTAAACACAAAATGAGTGAAGAACATGGCCCACCTGGCTTGCCGAGGGTTCAGTCGCTTAGCTCCCTGAAGATACTCTAGGTTGCGGTGATCCAGGAGAACCTGGAACGGATGACGCACTTCCTCCAGCCAGTAGCGCCACTCCTCCAGTGCTGCTTTGATGGCGAGCAATTCCCGGTTGCCCACGTCGTAGTTCACCTCTGCGCTAGTCAGTTTCCTGGAGTAGAAAGCACAGGGGTGAAGCTTACCGGGTTCGCCATGCCGCTGGGATAGTACCACCCCAAGTCCACTGCTGGATGCGTCCACCTCCACCACGAACGGTAGATCCGGATCTGGGTGCTGCAAGATAGGAGCCGTGGTAAAACAGTTCTTCAGTTGCTGAAAGGCCGACCGGGCCTGGTCCGTCCAGGTCAGCTTCTTGGGCTTACCCCTGAGTAGTGACGTCAACGGACCAGCTACCGAACTGTAATTGCGGATGAACCTCCGGTAAAAGTTGGCAAAGCCCAGGAAACGCTGTAGCTCCACCCTGTGACGGGAGATCACGTACCGCAGGAATGTCACTGTGGGCCGATGAAACTCGCATTTCTCCAACTTCACATATAGGTGATGTTGCTGCAGTCTGCAAAGCACCTCCCGAACCATACGCACATGCTCCTCCATAGAAGTAGAGTACACCAATATATCATCAATGTAAGCAATGACCCCTTTCCCTAGTAGGTCCTGGAAAACCCCATTAATGAGGGTCTGAAACACCACTGGGGCATTCGTGAGGCCGAAAGGCATCACACAAAACTCGTAGTGGCCACTTGTCGTGTGAAAAGCGGTCTTCCACTCATCACCCTCGTGGATACGCACCAAGTTGTAGGCACTTCTGAGGTCTATCTTAGTGAACACCCTCGCACCCCTCAGCTGCTCCAGTGCAGCGGGTACCAGGGGCAAAGGGTAGGGGTACCGAACGGTAATGGTGTTCAATCCCCTGTAGTCGATACAGGGCCGCAGGCCTCTGTCCCTTTTACCGACAAAGAAGAACCCTGCTGCTGCTGAGGAGGTGGATGGTCGAATGTGCCCCGCTGCCAGGGTGGTCTCGATATACTCCTCCATGGCCTTGGACTCTGGAAGAGAAAGAGGGTAGATCTGCTCCTTAGGGAGAGAGGTGTTGGGCAGCACGTCTATGGCACAGTCCCAGACCTGGTGTGATGGCAAGTGTGCTGCCCTCTCCTCACTGAAGACCTCCATAAAGTCCGTGTACTGGTGCGGGAGGTGTCCGTGAGCTGCAGGAGTCGCTTTGTCCACACAGGAAGTCCTGCAGGGCCTAGGCACTGGATCCCGTAGGCACCTCTTGAGACAGGTAGGCAACCAGCGGACTAGCTCCCCCGAACGCCATGATATTTGGGGGTCATGGCGCCTCAGCCATGGGAAGCCCAGGATCACAGGGTTCACCGGCGATGAGGTGACATAAAAGGCCAACTGTTCGTGGTGGAAGAGCCCTACTCGGAAGTCCAAGAGCTCTGTCTGACGTTTTAGGTAGCCCTCCCCAATGGGCTGACTTTCAATGGCCGTGATCCTCAAGGATGGTATGCAGGGGAAGGTGGGGATCCCGAGCTCCTCCACCAACGCCCCATCAATGAGGTTCACGGCTGCTCCAGAGTCAATTAACGCTGTAACAGAGAACCAGCGGTCAGAAAAACGGAGTGACACCGGCACCGTCAGACTAAAGAACAGGGAACTGTCACCCACCTGGGCCGATGAGGACCTCTCTGGAAACCGAGGACTCAAATGTCCGGAGGCCCCGCAGTTGTAACATAACCGCATCTGACCACGGGGCCGGTGTCCCTGTGCCGCCAACCTGGATCTCCCTAGTTGCATAGGTTCAATCGCCTCCTCCCGATGATCAGGATAATCTGTGCGTACTCTGGGGTGAGCAGAGGCAGAGACTTGGGTCCCCGTATGGTGTTGGCGCCGCAGATTGTCCAGTCTGATGGCCGTAGCCACGAACTGAGATAGGGAGGTCATCTCCACATGGCAAGCTAGCTCAGCCTGGAAACCGGGGTTTAGACCGGCACGCAACACGGCCCAAAGTGCCGCATCATTTCAGCCTGACTGGGCCGCCAGGGTGCAGAACCTGATGGCAAAGTCAGCTGTGGTCTCGGAGCCCTGGCGCAACTCCATGAGTTAGAGGGAGATGTCCTTGCCGCCCACGGGGTATTCAAAAACCTCCCGAATCATCCCCGCGAAGTAAGCAAAGGACGATATGACCTGAGGATCAGTGTCCCAGACGGCCGAAGCCCATTCTAAAGCCCTACTCATCATCAGTGAGAGTAAAAAGGCACATTTAGTCCCTTCTTCATGATACATCCCCGGCTGGTGCGAAAAGAAAACCTTGCATTGTCGTAAAAAACCGCGACAACAGTCAGCAGACCCATCAAACTTTTCTGGCAGGACCAGCCGGGGTGACCGTGTGCAGATGGTGGATCAAGTGGTGCCACGATACTCGCGCCGTTTAGCTGGGTTTGCAGCGCCGCTACCTGATCCTGATAGGAGCGAATGATCGCTCCTTGCCGCACGATGATATCACGCAGCTCCGCTGGATCCATGATAGGCGAAGTAATCTGTGGCGGTGGGCTGCCGGAGGCGGAAGTGGCCGGATCCATACGCCGAGCTGGCGATGGGACACGATCAGTTCAGGAAATCGGGGACAGGCAGAGGGTCGATAACGGGAAGACAACAAACCAAGCGACAGTACCAAAAGGGTTAATCCAAAAGTGAAAGTCAGAAAACAGTCCGAGGTCGATAATCCAAATACAGAAATATCCGGGGCAAAACGAAAGAAGCAACAATAAACAATCCAGGTCATACACGGTAATCCAATCAGAAATAGCAGTACTCCAACGCTCGGTAAATCCCATAAGAAATATTACTCCGCGCCAAACAGGAAGTGCGCACCATTTTTAAATCCTCCAGTGAACCGGAAGATAATTCAAAACATGGGTGAGGGCTCACCTCTAGCATGAGTCATGACAAGATAAGAGCGTCTACCACATGCCAAAAATGTAAAATAAGTGTTGCTGTTTCAGCCTTTCAAAATATCACCACTGAAATAAAGATTATCAAATATATACCTTATATACTGTTGAAAATTCCTAGCTAAACCTACCTACCTGCTTCCGGAGGGCTTTTCACACTTGAACTAGTTCCTTTGGTGATAGTAATCTCAGATTCCTGGGTTGTGTTGTTTGACATTTCACACTGCTCATACTTCACCCGGGGTTAACAACGAATCCTGGCTCTTCATAATCTCACTGTAAATTCCTAAACACTGCCTTAACCTTCAGCAGGGAAAAAGGGGAGATCTGCTGTTCTGAGCAGGTTTTGTTATCTCCTAAAGCTTTCTAATCTTTTTTGGTCTTTTTAAGTTTGTCATGTATTTGGACCAGACGTTTATTAATATCCAGCTAATTTCCAGATTATTTCCCTAAACACTCGGTTATTTCTGACTGCCCTGCAGTTTGTCCTGAACAAACTTTTCTGTAAAAACAATTCAGTAAATTCTCGCGCCTTTGCTCCAATTGAGAAATTATCTGTCATCATTTGACAGTATTTTGTATTTTTCCCTTAAACACTGCGGCTACGGTTTACACAACAGTTCTGAAGAGTTTTTGTGATCGTACAAAGCCGAACTGAAGCGCTGTTCAGATTCTGATTGTGCGTCTGTTCCTGAGCATCTACCTGTAACATTTTAAAACCCCATTGTTTCACACTGTACATGTTTGGCATCGCAATGCAGGGTTAATTCTGAAAAAAAAAGCCATGCTAATTCATTTCAATTCAATTTTATTTGTATAGCACTTTTAACAATGGACATTGTCTCAAAGCAGCTTTACAGAATATAAGAAATATAGTATAGAAAGTTCAAGATTAATATTAGACTTATTTTTAAATGTATTTGTATTTATCCCTAATGAGCGAGCCTGAAGCAACTGTGGAAAGGAAAAACTCCCATATATGGTAAGAGGAAGAAACTTTGAGAGGAACCAGACTCAAAAGGGACCCTCATCCTCAACTGGGTGACATCAGAGAGTGTGAATTATCATAAACCGGAGAGTGTGATTATAAATAATGTTCTTTCTACAGTCATATAAAGTCGGTTGGAGTTGTGTAACTATGAGCTTCTGAGCAACTCATAAATTAGCTCAACATCTGAGTTCAAGCTCAGTATAAATTCAACACCAACTCCTCCATGCTGAAGCCTTCAAATACTCAAAATTTCTGCTTTAGAGAAGGGTTTCATAACCCCCGGGTAAAAAGTCAGGCTAACCCTGCTTCTAAATTAAGTGTGAAATGTTCCTATACTATAAAATATAGCATAGATCATTCAATTTTCTTTCACCCTTTAGAAGCTATTTTGTTAACTAGTAAAAACCAATAGAAAGAAACATTAGTTAAAAAGCTGTATTTATGGTAATGTGTGAAAAGAAAAAAAAGGTCCAGGTTTAATCTTCATTTATATCCAGAAAAAAGAGGCTTTAATTGGCTTTTGTAAAGGTTCATGTTATTAAAATGACAAGGTGTTGACAGTCAACTTTATGATGGTGTCATTTAATTTCACATGCAGAGCTGTCAGAACAAGGCCTGTCTCTTGTATGAAGATGATCCAGATTTTCAAAATATTAAAGGAAAAAAGATTAGTTTTCATCATTCGTAAAACATCATTCGGTTAAAAACGTTTTGGCTGAATAATAACTGCCTAATGAGGCTTAAAGGAGATTTTGTTACTAGGCAGCTGACAAATATTTGATCTTTACATTTGCAATTTTTTTGTCTAATTATTATTTGACCAGTCCACTGAAATCCAATCGACTTATCAAACAATTTCAATCGGTATAAACAAACAAATCATTTTATTGCTGTGAGTCTGATATAAAATGATATAAAAATTTCAGTGTGAGATGTGTGTTTTTCCCTCTGCTGGATAGCCTTACACAGAATTTTAGTGTTTAAAGATAATAGCTTCAAATTTACGATGATCATGAACAAGCACTTGTGGCATCTCAGATAGCAGTAATGGGTTTCATATCAACATTTACTTTGATAGATAGAAACATTTTTGTGAAATAAAACTGTTTTTATTTTTTTGGGGGGAACTTTTCTATGAATCCATTGCCCTTAGTAGGCTATGGAAAAACAGAAATACTTATGAGAAGCTACAAAATGTCCTCACGTAGCAGAAGCTGTGTTCTATCTACACATTTTCTTGTAAATTGTCAAGCCCTGACTGCATGTGTTTTTGTTTTTATCTTAAATCGGTTAAATCGGTTTATGTCATGGTGTGTATTTCATGTCATTTATTCACAATGTACTGCTAAGATTGTATTGTATTAATATCATTTTATATCATACTGCTACTCCATATCAATCTATATTAATTTCTTGTCTTTTCTTCTTATATATTTTCTTGTATTGTGTGATCTGTTACAGCTTGGGACAAAAAGAAGAAATGAACAAAATAAAAAAACAATAATCCTGAACGTATCAGAACAAGAATAAGAAAACGAGGCCAGACAGACTAGCATTTGCTTCCCATGACCCTGTCTCTGGCTCTCCCCGGTTGCTCCTCCTTGGAGTACTTTTGGTAGGTACTAATCACTACATCCCAGGAAAACCATACAAGACCTGCAGCTTTGGAGAAGCTCTGACTCAGTCATCTAACCATCACAATTTCCCTCGTGTCAAAGTTGCTCAGATTCTTACACTCACATCATTCCAACACATCACCTCGTATCAGTGAGAACTGACTGTTCACTTGCTGCCCAAATCCCAACCCTTGGGAGATAATGGACGCTAATCATGTCACATGTCAGCGGTTTTAATGTTATGGCTGATCTTTAGTGTACATCAGTTGAAAACAATTTTCTCAATTTTAAGAAAACAAGAAACCTAAGCAAATGGTTTGAATGATTTCTGTTAACAATCCTGTGGTGCCTGAGCTCCAGCATTTCTTCACTCACTCTTCACTCATCTTTTTCTCACAAAAAAGGAAGATGAACTATAACCGTGATGTCATCAAATCAGGGAAGCGGTAGCTCAGTAGGATGTTGGACTAATGATCAGAAGGTCAGATGTTCAAATATAACCATTGCCAAGCTTCTGGGCCCTTGAACAAGGCCCTCAACACAACTTCTCAGCTGTTTAAATGAGGTGTAAGTCACTCTGGATAAATAAACTCTGCCGTAAATGTAATTCGATCAGATTTAATTCAGTGTGATTGAGTGGAGTACAAGTACAAAGCTAACAAAATGCAGTTAATCATATAGGATATTGGTAGAAAGTGCAAAAAGACAATTTTATCCTATCATATAGTATGAAGGCATAGGAGGGGACAGGTTGCCAGTTTTCAGCAAAAGGCCTCCCTCAAAAAATGTGATTATTGTACAGAGGGAAGCAGGTTTCTTGTTTTTGTCAGTGTACCATGAACTAACCGAGAAGAACGCTTCTTGTTTGCAGACATGTTCTGCTTAATTATTATTTTATTAGCATTATGTAATACTTGTGAACAGCTCCAAAATTCCAGGACAAATAATAAGATCTTGAGCAAAAAACAAACAAACAAAAAACTAAACCTTCACGTACAGGCATGTGTATAATGAATTTTTACCAAATGTAAACTATAGATTGTCAAGCAGCGATGGTCGGCTCTATCCGTGTTGTGTGTAGGTTAGATGGAGGCGAAGGTGGAGGGATCAGAGGCTGTATTTAAAGTTGACAGGTTAAAACAGAGAAGTGCAGTGTTACTCCCAGCAGCAGCTGTGCTCTGTGCAGGCTCGTGTCGGGCCGTGACGGCTAAACTGCCATTACAATAAACCTCCCAGAGGAGACACTTAGCACACCATCTGAGCTTCATCATTAAAGTAGAGGTGCCGTCTGGGACACCATCCAGCCGCTGAGTGTGGAGAGAGCGCCATCTGTAGAATGGAGTGAACATAGCCCTTGAAAATTCTTTTTCTTTTTCTTTTTTTATATTCTCTATTTGATGTACAGAGCATTGGCCCTGACTTTTTAACAATATACAAAAGGAAGCCCTTTTTTTCTACAGCACCAAATGATCCCCAAGGCATTTAATAATGGAGTACAACATTATCAAAATATTATTATAAAATTAAATGGATAAATTGGTCTCCTGTATTTTCTAACATTCTGTGGAATTAATGCAATAAACACAAAAGTTCACCTACAAATTTGTCCAAATAAAGAATAAGTTCCTTATATACAGTTGTACAGTTCCTTATATATGGTTGTCCTTGATTTTGTTGCAAATCACTTAATTTAATATTTTTATTTTATTTATATTTTATTTTCTAAAGAACTTTATAAGAAATCTGTCCTTGATTTTGAGGCAAATCAATTAATTTTATATTTTTATTTTATTTTTATTTTTTAATATGTTGAAGAACTTTATAAGATGGTTGTCTTGAGATTTTGCTGCAAATTATTTAATGTAATATTTTTATTTTACTTTTATTTTATTTTATAAAGAACTCTATAAGACAGCTGTCCTTGATTTTGAGGCAAATCAATTAATTTTATATTTTTATTTTATTTTTATTTTATGAGGAATACGATCAGACAATTGTCCTTGATTTTGCTGCAAAGCAATTAATTTTATATTTTTATTTTATTTTTATTTTATTTTAGAAGGAATTTATAAGGCAGCTGTCCTTGATTTTACAGCAATTGATTTTTAATTCAATTCACTGTATATTTTTATTTCAGTTTTATTTTTTATTTTTTATTTGATATGAATTTATAAGAGGGCTGTCTTGAGATTTTGCTGCAAATTAATTCATGTAATATTTAAGGTTTATTTTTATTTTATTTTATAAGGAATTTATAAGCTGTCCTTGAATTTGCTGCAAATAAAATGAGAAGTTTATATTATTTATTCAAAGAATTAAACACATTACACTCTGAGACATTTCACAATGGTTGAACCTAGAAACCAAATGTTCATGTGCTGCTTGACTACTTGTATTCAACTGAAACTAGTCATTCATTCATTCATTCATTGTCTACCGCTTATCTGATCTATTCTCGGGTCACGGGGAGCCTGTGCCTATCTCAGGCATCATTGGGCATCAAGGCAGGATACACCCTGGACGGAGTGCCGACCCATCGCAGGGTGCACACACACACACTCTCATAATTACACAATGCATGTCTTTGGACTGGGGGGAGGAAACCCCCAAGGCATGGGGAGAACATGCAAACTCCACACACACAGAGGTGAGAATCAAACCCCCAACCCTGGAGGTTTGAGGCAAACATGCTGACCACCACTGTCCCCCCCCGGAAAGTAGTCAAGACAATAGATTTAAGTTTTGAAATGTTATAAACTTCAGTTCAATATCCAAAACTTGTCAAGACAGCTGAAGTTAAGGAGAAATATGTTCACATGAGTCTCAATGGGGCTCATGTTTTACAATGTAGGGTATGCTTATGTTATTATAGGAAAATAATCAGTGACTGGGTGATGTGAGGTGGCTCAATGCAAATCAGAGTTGAATATATTCTTACAGCAGCAGTGTTGTATTCCTCTTACACTACAGCAATGTCATCTGTGAAGCAGGTTCCTGTTATAACATAATTGCTGCTATAAAGAGTAAAAAGCAACCCAATGCAGCCTCAGAACCTGACAGAGCCTCCTGAATTTGAAGCTCATCCACTTTGAGGTTTGGTGTGTTGTTCATTCTGTTCAACTCAAGACAGTTAGTCCTCTCTCATCAACACGACGTTGGATGTTTTTTGTTTGTCGCACCATTCTGTGTAAAACTCTACAGGCTGTTTTGTGCGAAAATCCCGGGAGATTTCTGAAATACTCAAATCAATCTGTCTCACCATGCTGCTATCACATGTTAAATCCTTTAGGTTTATTGTCATGTGCATGAAGAGTGAATTAAGGGATCTATACACAGTGACATTAAAGTGCTATAGTTGTACGCTCTTTTCCTCAGCGCAGAAATGATACATAGTTCTTTCGGGATACAAAAATAAGCAAACAGTAAACATTGAACTCAGACAAAAGACTGTGCAAGATAATTAATGTGCTCGAAGCACAATAAATAAATAAATAGAAATAAAAATGCAAATAAAATGTTTTAATATTTAAAAAAATAATAATAAAGTAATAAAGTGTTACAACAATAATAATAATAATAATAATAATAATAATAATAATAATAATAATAATAATAATAATAATAAGCAGAAGAAAAAGAATAATAATAAGAAGAAATGTAAAAAATATATATATATTTATAATAATATTTGTATAATATTTTATAATCATTTTATATGTTAATGGATACTAATATTAATAATAATAATAATAAATGTGAACATATTAAACATAAAATTAAAAATATTCTTTTTTTTAGTATTATTATTATTATTATTGTTATTTTGTAATAATAATTATATTTTGTAAAAGAAAAAAAGAAAAACAAGAAGAACTATAAACAGTGTGTGCAGTCAAAAAGTGTTG
>JAUCMX010000006.1:6178603-6211103 GCA_033459395.1 Hemibagrus guttatus | reverse complement strand
ATGGAGAGAAACATACACACATGCACAGAGAGAAACACACACACAGAAAACACACACACACAAAACACACACACATACATGGAGACAAACACACAAACACACACACACACATATGCATGGAGAGAAACACAAACACATGTACGGATAAACACACACATACACAAAACACATACACATACATGGAGACAAACACACAAACACACACACACACATATGCATGGAGAGAAACACAAACACATGTACGGATAAACACACACATACACAAAACACATACACATACATGGAGACAAACACACAAACACACACACATATGCATGGAGAGAAACATACACACATGCACAGAGAGAAACACACACACAGAAAACACACACACACAAAACACACACATACATGGAGACAAACACACAAACACACACACATGCACACACACACACAGAAACACACACAAATGCATGAAGAGAAACACACATGGAAGGAAACACACAAACACACATACACATGCATGGAAAGAAACACACACACACTCATGCACACACACACACACACACACACACACACACACACACACACACTGGAAGTGTGTACTGTAGTGTATATTGGAAATCATTCTCGCTGTAATGGAAACATAATGACCACAGCTCTGGACTTCCAAAATCATCAAGAACCACCATCATGAGACGCTCCGTTCTACTGGTAGCCTGCGTTTACTGAAGAAATCAAGCCCAGGATTTTACGCTTAGAGTCATGGATTGTTTAGGGACGGACGTGAGGTCTAGTGCTGTGTGACAAAAACACAAACAAGACAAGCATGGAAACAACATGGCATGGATAAGACAATAAACAACAACACAAATCACCCCTCCAAATCATTGAGTTCAGGTGTTGTTTTTCAGGGGTTGGGCTTGGCCACTTAGGTCCAGGGAAAGGAACTCTTAATGCTTCAGCATACCAAGACATTTTGGACATTTTCATTCTCCCAACTTTGTGGGAATTTTGGATGAGCGAGTTTGGTGTGGAGGAACTTGACTGGCCTGCACAGAGTCCTGACCTCAACCTGATAGAACACCTTTGGGATGAATTAGAGCGGAGACTGCAAGCCTGGCCTTCTCGTCCAACATCAGTGCCTGACCTCACAAATACGCTTCTAGAAGAATGGTCAAATATTCCCATAAACACACTCCTAAACCTTGTGGATAGCCTTCCCAGAAGAGTTGAAGCTGTTATAGCTGCAAAGTGTGGGCCAACTTCATATTAAAACCGTATGGACTAAGAATGAGATTAAAGTTATTAAAATGTTGTGTGTGTATGTAAAGGCAGACGTCCCAAAACTTTTGGCAATATAGTGTATACCATAGAGCACAAAGTTATAGATGGGAAATGATTTATATTCACACTTTCTGGTGTCTTTCAGATGAGGATTTCTTCCCTTTTGAGTCTGCTTCCTCTCAAGTTTTTCCTCTCCACCGTCACCTCTGGCTCAATCATTAGGAATAAATTTCCATTTATTATTTATATCCTGAATTTATACAACCCTGTAAAGCTGCTTTTGCACAATTTCTGTTGTTAAAAGTGCTATATGAATAAAATCGAATTGAATTGAATTATATATTATTGTTCCTGTGAGACATAGTAATGTAGTGTGCAGTGACCGATAACCCCAATGTCTCTGTCAGATCTAGCATGACACTTAGACACTTACTTCATTGCCTTGTACCCATGTGCAATGGCAATAAAGATGAATCTAATCTAATCTAATCTAATCTAATCTTTTATCAGGAACAAATTAAAGACCAATACCAACTCAGGAACTCTAGGATAGGAAAAAAAAGCTTACAAAAGTAGACCAGGAATTTTAGTCCAGAACCTTTATCCAGGAACATTTTTCTTAGCAGAAACGTAAGTTTAGGAATTTTAGCTTGGGAATGTTTGCTCAAAAACATCACTCAAGGAACTTTAGTCAAAGAACTTAAGAAAATTAAATTTAGTCCAGGAATTTGAATGTAGTAACTTTCCTTTGATAGAAATTTTAACTCAGGAATTTGAGTCAAGTAATTCAAGTCTTTTGCCCAGGACAGAAATGGCTGGAGGAGGTTTATCAATGCCTTATGCTCCACCATAGAGCAAAGAGGATTAAGTTGTTGTAGTTGTTGTTGCTGTTGTTTCGGCTGCTCCCTCTTTGGGGTTGCCACAGTAGGTCATTTGGTCCGTATGTTTTGATTTCGGCACAGGTTTTACGCCGGATGCCCTTCCTGACACAACCCTCCAATTTTATCCCGGCTTGGGACCAGCATTGAGAGTTAACTAGGAGCAAAGAGGATTATTAACTGTGGATCGTAATTGTAGCCTTGGAATTTCAACTCAGGAACATAAGTCCAATTACTTTAGCTTGACCAGTTTAATACCAGAAAATCAAGCCCCAATATCTTAGTCCAAGATCTGTAAGGAGCATAAGATAAGGAACTTTTGTGTAGGGGAACTGCAAATAAATTTAAGACCAATCCCCCACCTACCCCATCCCCCCACACCTCCCAAAATTCCCAGAAATTTACATGTAAAAAAGCAAAAAATAGTAAAAAAGCCTTGAAAGTAAAGAAAAGTAAAGAACCTAAATAGAAGGACTTTAGCCCTTAATTCTTAAGGCCAGGAATGTAGTAGCACAATCCTCAGTCTAAACAGTTAAACCCAGGAAATAAAACATACAAACATCAATCAAGGAAAATTAGCCTAAAAGGCTTAGCGCAGTAAGTTAAACTCAGGAAACGGAACCCAGGAAAATCATCTAAAAAATTTTACTGAGTAACTTTAGCTCAGGAACCTCATATAAACCTGAACAAAACTACCGCTGTGTCTCTGTCAGTAACATCAGCAATTATATCTGACATTTACACTGACTCGTTTGCAGAAGAAAAAACCTGTAACATTAAAATCAAGCTCATCAAAGTCTGCCCTTCTGTTTGTTACTGTACAGCAGTTTTACGTTTCTGAACCTTATCGCGTCTGACTCTGAAACATTTGCTTATCTGCAGGGCTGAAGATAAACTTTTACAGAACAGTCAGTTTGTTTTGCCTGAGGTAACCAAATGCAGCTGAAAAATGACAGAGCTGAGCACTGAGCACAGGGAACACTGCCTCGATGTGTCTAATATCTCTGCTAATTAGGGAAGAATGAGAGAATTTTACCCAAGCTGTCAGTCATGCCTCTTTGGTCACTGATACAAAATGCTAGCTGGAATAACAGCGAGATTTTAAATCAGGTTCTGTTTTGCTGTGTTGAAGCCGTGCTGGATCCAGATGTCTCGATGAACCCAGTGGCAGCTGGAAATATCTTTAAGAAACTTTCCTACAACTAATGCCGTCATACATAAGCATTCACTTACTGTTATTACTGTTACTTTAATAGACACTTAATCTGTTGGTGCACCAGAAGTCATATTTCAACAATGTCCACCGTTCAAAGTGCTATGCAAATAAAATTGAAGAGAATTTAAATATATATTAGTGTGTAAAATGTGCTTCAGGTGTTTGTGGGTGCTGTAACCCCTCAACACTATCAGATCTAACATGACACTTAGACACTTATACCAAGGATGTAAGCCTAGAGATTAAAGCCCAATAACAACTTAGGAACTTTAGTATAGAAACTAAAGCTCACAAATTTACCACCAGGAATTTTAGTCCAGAACCTTTAATCAAGGAAGTTAAATTTAGGAATTTTAGCTCACCCAAAAAGTTAAAGAACTTAAGAAACTTAAATTTAGTCCAGGAATTTAAAAGAAGAAACTTTCACCTGGGAACATTATCTCAGGAAATTAAGCCATTTAAACCTAAGAAATTTATTTAACTTAAATCTTGAATCAAATGCAGAAAGATCTTAAATCCAGCAACTTCAGAACAGGAACTTTTTTTTCAGGAACGTAAATTTCATTTTTTAATATTTATTACAAGAAGAAACTTTAACTCAGGATCTTTATCTCAGGAAAATTAGACAAAAAATTTAAACCTAAGAATTTCATTTAAGTAACTTAAATCTTGTCTCAAAGACCAGAAACATCTATAATCCAGGAACTTCAGTTCAGTTTTTTTTTTTTTTTTTGTGAAATGTAAGTTTAGTTTTTTAACAATTAGTTCAGGAAGAAACTTTCACTCATGAACTTTATCTCAGCCCAAATTTAGCCCAGAAATAAAAACCTAAGAATTTCATTTAACTTAAATCTTGAATGAAAGAGCAGAAAGATCTTTAATCCAGGAACTTCAGTTCAGAACTATATTCCTCAGAAACATAAATTTAGGAATTTTAGCTCACCCTGAGAACTTTAATCAAATAACTCTTTTAATCAAATATCTTTACTCCAGGAAGAAACTTTCACTTGTGATCTTTATCTCAGAAAAATTCAGCCAAGAAATGTAAACTAAGAAGTTTCATTCAAGTAACATAGGTCTTAAATCAAAGAGCAGAATAATCTTTAATCTTGGAACTTCAGTTCAGAAACTTTTTTTTTCTTTCAGGAACGTAAGTTTAGTTTTTTAGCGTTTACTTCAGGAAGAAACTTTCACTCAGGATCTTTATCTCAGGAAATTTAGCCAAGAAATTTCAATTCAAAAATTTCATTCAAGTAACATAGGTCTTGAACAAAAGAACAGAAAGATTGAAATGTTTGCTGAAAATAAAAAACACCCAAGAAAGAACTTAAATTTAGCCCAATAATGTAAAAGAAGACACTTGCACCTGGGATTTTTCATCTCAGGAAATTAAGCCAAGACATTTAAACTCAACAATTTCATTTAACTTAAATCATGAATCAAAAAGCAGAAAGATCTTTAATCCAGGAACTTCAGTTCAGAACTTTTTTTAAGGTTTAGGAATTTTAGCTGACCCAAGAAACTTAAATAACTTTTTAGAATTTAGCCCAGGAAGAAACTTTCACTCAGGATCTTTATCTCAGGAAGTTCAGCCAAGAAATTTAAACTCAAAAATTTAATTCAAGTAATGTAGGTTTAGTAATTTTAGTAAAAGAATTTTAAGAACTTAAATTTAGTCCAGGAATTTAAAAGAAGGAACATTTTCCCTGGAATAGGACTAGTTAGAATAACAGTAAAATTTTGATCAGTTTCTGTTCTTCTGCATTGAAGCTGTGCTGGATTCAGATGTCTCGATTAATCCCAATGCAGCTGGAAATATCTTTAAGAACACATTAATATCCACTTACTGATTTGACTGTCACTTTATTAGAGACATTTTTCCCACCACAGTGCGTGTCGATTTCTGAGCACAGGGCCGGACACTTAGTTGGTGGATGGTTTTAGCCATAATCTCAGCCTGTGATGCTCATGGATATCTTTTGTACACTTATCCGGACACAAGCTTCAGAATTCTTCAGAAACTTGCAATCTAATTTGTTTTTCCAAAACTCTGCATTAGTTTTCAAACACTGGGACACAATGAACTTGTCGGAGCAGCATATAATCACTGGACTGGTAAGGTGTGCAGAATTGCATCATTAAAAGTTTAGTAGAGAGTTTTGAGTTTTAGAGAGTGACAGTCAAATGCCTCTTTCTGTACAAGGAGGTAACGAAATACACTTACAAAAAGGGATGTGGTATCTGGCCAAATGGGATGCGGTAGTTCAGTGGTTAAGGTGTTGACCTACTGTAACATCCCACCTGACATCAGACCCCCAGTGGGAGCCCTCTCACCCACAATTCTGTCTCAATTCTGTCTCACCCACGAAGAAACACTTCCGGGGTTTTCAGGCTCTTGCCTTGACTCTTCCGTGTACAGTTCTGTGTTTATTTGCTCGTATCTGCTTTCCGGTTTTGACCCTTTGCTTCCCGTTTCCGATTTATGATTTACTTCCTGCAGATTTCACTCTAATACATCTGCATATGGATCCTAGATCCTCCGCCTCCGGCTCATCGTTACACCTACTGATCAGAAGGTTGTGAGTTTGAATCCCAGGTTTGCCAAGGTGCCACTGCTGGGCCCCTAAGCAAGGCCCTTAACCCTCAGTTGTATAAAATGAGACAGAATGTAATTTGCTCTGGATAAGGGCATCTGGATAAGGGCATTGGCATCCAAATGCCAATAAATATAATGTAAGTTTACATCCCCTCAAATTCTTAATTCTGTCTTGTTACATGGATGATCAACGACTGTTTTTATGTTTTGGGAAAGTTCTTCATGAGTCCCTTGTTTGTCCTGAGCAGATAAACTGCCCACAGTTCTACTGAAAAATCCTTCAGGTACTGTACATTCCTTGCTTTTCCAGCATCTTCTGCTTATTTGACTCCTTTCCAACAGACTACATGATTTTGAGACCCATCTTTTCAACTGAGGGACTGCAAACATTCACTGATATGCTCAGGAAGGAAACACGATACATCAAGATCCAGGGGGTGTAAACTTTTGAACAGGATGATCAGGGGGTTTTTTTTTAGAGCTTATTTTTTATTTAGTATTGCCTTTCAGAAGCCACATAAGATATTTATATAAGATGTTTCCCAGAACACAAAATAATAACCATTTATAAGATCCTTCTTATTTCTTTTAAATTATTGACATTTACACTTATGACCTCAACTGTAAGCTTCAATCTTCTGGGAAGGCTTTCCAATAGATTTAGGATTGTAGCTGTTTAGGGGCAAATTAACGTTGTTAATCCACCTACTGGTATTTTTGTTGCCAAGGAAACAGGAGAACCCAAATGAGAACTCCAGACTAACAGTAACCCAAAGAATCAAAGGAAGAACCTAGCTGAGTTCACGTTAAAAGTCCTGGACTGAACAGGCTCAGTCACAGTCCTCTACAGTGCCTTGCATTTGAACCTCAGAACTTTCTTCAACTACAGCTGCTGATGTGTAACTGCTGACAAAGGAGATGAGGCGAGGCAAAAGTGAGGCAATAACAGTAATTTCCATCAAGATGTGAGAAGAGGGCTGTTTTTCTTCTGCTTACAGAACACTGTGTCCATGTCAGCAGCAATGACTGTGAAACTATAAGAGGAAGAACTGTGGTCACATACTGAGTGTGTGTGTGTGTGTGTGTGTGTGTGTGTGTGTGTGTGTGGTGAATTGGCTTTCAGTAAGAAACAGAATGATCTACACTTTATTCCTGACCTTTTAGCCAATCAACTGTCTTTGAGAGAGACTGTGTGTATGTGTATGCTCGTGTGTGTGTGTGTGTGTGTGTGTGTGTGTGTGTGTGTGTGTGTGTGTGTGTGCGCGTCTGTGTGAATAGCCTAACATTCACACTAGTAAGTCGAAGTCAAGCGACTTTGTGTAAATTGTCAGCCTGATGTGTCCAGTGTATGTCTTTTAGTTTTAAGGAAAAACAGCAGCATAGAAAATATGAATGCAGCAGTTTTACCAACTGACCAGAAACATGGTAACCAGAAACACACACACACACACACACACACGCACACACTCAAACACAAATCCAATGTAACCTCTCTCCGTTATTCCTCATTATAAGTTATACAACTTACATAAGAAGTTGATTTTCTCAAACTTCTTATGTTGGGTTTTGTTGGGGAAAATCCACCCAAAAATGTCCATCACTCACATCTTTATGACATTTGCCTCAAAGTTATGATAACCTTATAGATCATTGGTAACCCTTCAATTCCGTGTCATAAGACTGACATAACCTTTCATGGCAGTCTGTGTCTGTGGGACAAGAACGTAGACTTGTAGTTAACAGTATGTATAACATACATTGTATAACAAACTTGTAGTATAACAGTAAGAAATGAGGTTGTTCACTGTGTACCTCACTGAAGAGCTGAGGTATTTCTTGAAGAGTTTATCAATTAGCACATTTTTTCTGAAATTTCTCGCTGATTCATGCAATTAAAATAACAGTAAACTTGCCCATTTTAATTCACTGAGGACATACAGGGAGCAAAAGGCATGGCATATGACCAGGCATAACATTATGACCACCTGGGCTGGACTGGTCTGCAGCTATGCAGCTCCATACGCAACAAACTGTGATGCACTGTGTATTCTGACACCTTTCTATCAGAAAGGTTCACCACTGTTCCTTCCTTGGACCCCTTTTGATAGATTTCCTTGTCAAACTCGCTCAAATCCTTACGCTTGCCCATTTTTCCTGCTTCTAACACATCAACTTTGAGGACAAAATGTTCACTTGCTGCCTAATATATCCCACCCACTAACAGGTGCCATGATGAGGAGATCATCAGTGTTATTCACTTCAGCTGTCACTGCTCAGAATGTTATGCCTAGTGTATGTGACAATTGTTATTTATTTATTTATTTTTAAACAAACGCATACCATTGTATCAGTAAAGAGCCAAACAGACGGAAAACAAGAATTCGCAAAATTTGTATTACGCATTTTCACCTTGTCGATAACAGAACGGAGCAAAAAGTGGATGGAAACTTAGCTACATCGAGATAATCTTCGGCGCAAACATTATATGTCGATACTTCAGATGTTGTAAAGATAAAGTTTGAAAAATCTTTTAGTCGAGAAAAACGGGATTCACGCAAAGAATTTACGTCACATCCTCATGACAGAGAGCTACGCTTGGAACGCTGAGAAGACTCGACAATTTCTTAAATTAATTCAATTCAAGACGAAAATATTACCTCCAGTTTTTATAACTAATCTCAGAACTACTGTTATCAGCAACATCTGACCTGGAAATTCAAGAAAAACTTTATTTATAAATAAATACAAAACACAATCCATGTAGTTTTCCATCACGTCAAGGAGCTGAGTGGGAATAAAAGGTTTCTAACATATCCTTGTAGGTTTTCATTAAGAACTTTCTGGAAGTTGGAAACGCTACCAGGACTTCCTGGTGTGATCTTTGATGTGTTGATGATTACTATTTAGATCAGCCATCAGAAACCATCAGGAACAATAGAACATAACATATAAGCAAAAAAGTATTTAGTAAGGATTTTTTTATGTGAAGTGTTTATTCACCTCCATTTTTTTAGAATTTATAATTAGAACTAATGTTAAATATCTGGTATCATTTTAAATGGAAGGAAGTGCTCATGAAGCCTGAAGCTTACAAAGTGCTTATGAAGCCCAAAGCTTACAAAGTGCTCATGAAGACTAAAGCTTACAAAGTGCTCATGAAGCCCAAAGCTTATGAAGTGCTCATGAAGACTAAAGCTTACGAAGTGCTTATGAAGCCCGAAGCTTATGAAGTGCTCATGAAGCCTAAAGCTTACGAAGTGCTCAAGAAGACTAAAGCTTGCAAAGTACTCATGAAACCTAAAGCTTATGAAACGCTCATGAAGCCCAAAGCTTACGAAGTGCTCATGAAGCCTAAAGCTTACCACGTGCTCATGAAGCCTAAAGCTTACCACATGCTTATGAAGCCCAAAGCTTTTGAAGTGCTCATGAAGCCCAAAGCTTACCACGTGCTCATGAAGCCAAAAGCTTACGAAGTGCTCATGAAGCCAAAAGCTTACGAAGTGCTCATGAAGCCCAAAGCTTACCACGTGCTCATGAAGCCAAAAGCTTACGAAGTGCTCATGAAGCCTAAAGCTTATGAAGTGCTCATAAAGCCCAAAGCTTACAAAGTGCTCATGAAGCTCAAAGCTTATGAAGTGCTCATGAAGCCTGAAGCTTACCAGGTGCTCATGAAGCCAAAAGCTTACGAAGTGCTCATGAAGCGCTCATGAAGCCTAAAGCTTCCGAAGTGCTCATAAAGCCCGAAGCTTCCAAAGTGCTCATGAAGCCTAAAGCTTACCAAGTGCTCATAAAGCCTGAAGCTTACAAAGTGTTCATGAAGACTAAAAGAAAGAAGGAAAAAAATAAAGAAAGAAAGAAAGAAAGAAAGAAAGAAAGAAAGAAAGAAAGAAAGAAAGTAATAATAATAAAATAAATTAATTAATAAATAAAATAACTGATTGATTGAAAACAACAACAAGAAGAAGAACAACAACCTTATAAGCATAAAAGAATTTTTCAAGGTTTTTTTGTTTATTTTGTTTGTTTGTTTGTTTTTAGTGAAGTGTTTATGACTGACAGGAGAAATGTAGTCTGGTTTGTCATCTAAAAGCATGATCACTGATTAAACTGAAATGAACAGAGCCGGTGTGAAGCAGTCCACCTGAGACTTAATCAGAGTTTAGCCAATTACACTTAATGCTTTGTCTCCCTCATGTGGTGATACACACTGCCACTCAACATTTAACCACGCGCTTTATAATGTGTGTCTAGTTGTTTTTTTCATTGTAATGACTGATGACTATATTTCTCATGGTTGCATAAAATATTCCATCTTTATTATTCTAGTCCTGAATTTCTATACTTCTGTGAAGCAGCTTTATGACCGTTGTTAAAAGCACCATACAAATAAAATACAATTGAACTGAATTATTGTTATTATTACTGATTATAAGACTGTCAAATTGTCGCTTCTGATTGGGCAGAAAGTTTCCTCGAGTTCCAGCTGCAGGTTTTTATGTTAAAATGCATTCAGTTTTTTAATATAAGTCTCGTTTTGAATGGCGACAAGCGTGTAATTATTGATATGGTCAAGTTTTCTGTAAGAAGATATGTATTGTTTTTACATTTTTGGAAGGAGTCTCCAGTGTTAGTACTCATATTTTCTGAGGTAAAGACATAGCCTTTTAAAGATTTAGTAATGTTCATTTAGCATTTTTTGTCAATCATGTGACAAGTTATGAACTGAAAAGTTAATGGGAAAAATGTATTGCTCAAGTAAAAAAAAACATTGGCAAGTAGATAAATATAATAAGCTGCCCGTTTTTTAGATGCCTAACGATTTGAAGATTAATAAACTTGATTAAAAAGTATTGACCTCTATTCTTTTAGAATTCATAATTATTCATAATACAGGTATGTTAAACATCTGGTATCATTTTAAATTGCACAATAAATAGCTCTGACTTTTGGAGCCTCACCGATAAAACATCATCATTATGAAGGCCAAGGAAGTGCTCATGAAGCTTCAGTACTAAAAAACAAAAAACAAACACAAAACAAAGGAGATGGTTATTAAAACTTAGCTTTGAACTTAGCTTCTTAGGAGCGTCAAGAAACCCATTAGAACAAAATGCAAAAATATGTTCCATCCGTTGTTTGTTGCTTCCATTCCTTTGTTCGTTTGTTCCTTCCTCCTTTGATCGTTTGTTTCGTCCTTCGTTTTATCATTTGTTCCTTCCTTCGTTTGATTGTTTGTTCCTTCCTTCCTTTGCTCATTTGTTCATTTGTTGCTTCCTTTGTTTATTCATTTGTTCCTTCCTTCGTCTGATCGTTTGTTCCTTCCTTCGCTTGTTCATTTGTTCCTTCCTTCGTTTTATCATTTGTTCCTTCCTTCCTTTGCTCATTTGTTCATTTGTTGCTTCCTTTGTTTATTCATTTGGTCCTTCCTTCGTCTGATCGTTTGTTCCTTCCTTTGTTTGTTCGTTCCTTCCTTCGTTTGATTGTTTGCTCCTTTTATCATTTGTACATTTGTTCCTTCCTTCGACTGATCGTATGTTCCTTCCTTTGTTTGACTATTTGTTCATCTGTTCCTTCCTGTTTGATTTGTTCCTTCCTTCGTTTGTTCATTTATTCCTTCCTTCATTTGATCGTTTGTTCCTTCCTTTGTTTGATCGTTTGCTACATGGTTTCTTCATTCATTTGTTCCTTCCTTCATTTGATCGTTTGTTCCTTCCTTTGTTTCTTCGATTTGTTCTTTCCTTCATTTGTTCATTTATTCCTACCTTCGTTTGATCATTTGTTCCCTTGTTCCTTTGTTTGATCATTTGTTCCTTAATTTATATGATCGTTTGTTTGTTTGTTTGTTTCTTCATTCGTTTGATCGTTTTTTCTGTTTGTTCCTACCTTCATTTGTTCCTTGTTCATTTGATTGTTTGTTCATTTGTTCCCTACTTCATGCCTCTGTTTATTCCTTCATTCATTCCTCCGAACCTTCCATTCCTTCCATTTCTTGGTTCAATCATTCATTCATTTCTTCCCTTTCTTCCTTCCTTCTTTTGTTTGTTTCTTCATTTTTCTTCCCTTCTTACATTCCTTCTGTCCTCTGTTCCCTCTTTTCTTTATTCGTTTGTCAATGAGCTCATCAGGTTTTTTTTTGGTTTCTCTGGTCAAGCCTTGATCATGTTAATCCCAAATGTAAGCAAATGTTAAAAGAAACCTCAAAACTGAAAAGCTAGCCATATACAATATATATTCAATATCAACTTGGATGTAATGTGTTCAGTGGGAGTAAAGGTCAGATATAAAGAGCTACACTAATATAAATAACAATAATAATAGAATTGTATATATTTTAATAATGAGCTGAATGCTGCAGTGGCTGAATTAAGGTCATAAAATAAATCTGTAGGTTTAGTTTACAGTTTACATGGCTAAAAATAAAATAAACAGAACTCATTTTACTAACTATTAGTCACTTTCAAACTATCATTAAATGATTTGTTTACACAGGAAATTTTATTCTGCATTTTCTTTTTTTTTAAATCATTTATCTATCTATCTATCTATCTATCTATCTATCTATCTATCTATCTATCTATCTATCTATCTATCTATCTATCTATCTATCTATCTATCTATCTATCTATCTATCTATTTACATTTGTACATAATTTGACTAGTTTTGTAATGGAATGTGACCTGATGTAAATAGGACTCACTGAAATGTTTTTCTTCCTCACCTAATAGTTAGCTGGTTCTGAAAAACCCTAAAAAAACCCGTCACATCCATGCAGCGGAGTTTGGTGACGAATACGAGCCGTGTCGTTCATGTGAAGAGGAAACATGAGGCTCTCCTCAAACAGCCAAAGGGCAAACGTCATTAATGTCATTAATATGAGCCACCAGGGGGCTGTAGACATCACTCTTCCTCTCCAGGGTGGGAATGAAAACACACACACACACACACACACACACACACGCACACACACACACACACACACACACAAACACACACACACACACATATACACAGAGCAGTCAGGGTTAATCTCAGTCTGCACAAAGAGCAAGAGAGGTAGTGTCTGTGTGTGTGTGTGTGTGTGTGTGTCTGTGTGTGTGTGGACCTGAAAATTCTCAGTAGTGACAGTCATCAAAGAAATTTGGTCAAAAGTAGAGTATCACGTTCATGATAATCTACACACACACACACACACACACACACACACACACACACACACACACACACGCACACACGCGCACACACGCGCGCACACACACACACACTAATATCCTTATTATAGATGCAATTCAGTACTCAGTATCAGATTGTCACCTCTCCTAATCTGTATGTTTGATTTAATTAGCTGACCAGAGATCACAGTGACCTGAAACTGTGCACGCTCACTTCACTTCACTCTTGCTGATGGCTGTGGATATCATTCAGGCATGCCCATGCATACACACACACACACACACACACACACACACACAGGTCAGCACTGTATACAATATAGCATATAATCAGCTCCAGAATTATTGGCACCCGTTCTAAATGATTGTACAATAAATGACAGAAAAGAAAGACATACTGTGACTTCAGTGTGTGAAGGTTTCTGCTTAAAGGTTACACACAATTATTGGAATTTTCCACGAAAAATCTACATAAGCAGTTTAAAATGCTATTACACATGATCAGCATCATAATTAAAAAGAAGAAACAGCTGGATTTTTCCAGGAATTGGACCTAGACACAAGAAAAAGCCTCCAAACCTACTGGTTTTGCAGCTGCTGGTAAAACACTGATGGCACCATGAATTCTTCTAAGTAGCAGAATTTCAGCCCCAAACCTTGGTTGCCTCGGCAAAGAGGTTAAGACTTGGCCACTTGGTCATAGATGGATCTTATTACCAAAATAATATAACAAGCATCCAAAGCAAAGCAGAAATGATTGCAGTTACAAAAGAAATGTTTTTGCAATGCTGTGTCCCTTTCAGTTTCAGTAGTGAACCCTGTCTGAATTGAAGAGGAGAGAGCATCCATCCACACAACTCAAAGAATAAAAAGGTGCACAGTGCCGTTATTCTCTCCATGGAGATGCAAATCATTCCAATTTTAATATTCTGCAGTATAAATGTACTCCCATCTCAATATGTTTAATATTAAAACGTCAGTCATGGATATTTATTGCTTGTACTTTTAAAAAGAGTGCTAAAAGTTATGGTTTTACCTCCTGCCAAGGCTAACTCTGAAAGGAGAGATCCATAGCTCTTTTGGGAGAAGCTGTTCACAGGACAGCCACACTCTGGAAACTCTACAAAGCTTGGGTCTATGGAAGAGAGGTATAAAAAAAAAAAAATAAACACTGATTAAAAAATAAAAGCCAGATGAAAGCACATGCTGGAGAAACAATAGTAAAATGAGTGTGGAAAAAAAATTCTTTGGTGTGATGAGACCAAATTTGAACCCTGACGGTGGTGGTAGCCTCATGTCGCTCTGATGTGTTTAATCAGGAGGAATCAAGAAACTATCATGGTGGAGGAGGTATATACCTGGATCAATACCTGTCAATCCCAAAAAACTTTCAGTCTGCAGAGGTTTGAAACTTCCCCCTAGATGTCCAGACATTAACATTTCTAGCACATACCCTTATCCAGAGCAAATTACATTTTATTTCATTTGACACAACTGAGGATTAAAGGCCTTGCTCAGGGGTCCAGCAGTGGCAGCTTGGTGGACCTGGGAACCAAACCCATAACCTTCAAATCAGTAGGTCAACAGCTTGACCACTAAGCTACCACATTCCTTCACATGACTGGTCGTTCTTTTAGCAAGAAAAAATGTACATGTTGCCAGATAGATTTGGTATAAGAGGAATAAAACACTTCAGAATGTGCTGTTATAGAAAGATAATCAACTTCTGGGTGGTAAAAGTGTGTCCATTTTAGGTTGGTTGCATCACATCAATCTCAGTCACTGAGTATTTTTGACTACAACAGGTAAAGACCCACCTCTTCCTGAAACACTTCAACTATTTTCCCCGTTTGTTTTATGTATTAAAGGTAGAGATAAGGGTGTCTGCCAAATGCAAATATAAATGTAAAACTGACGGAGAGATAAAAAAAAAAAAGAATGCATATTGCCAGAGGTACAGTGGAGTCATTCCAAACCAAGAACCTGATTGTGTTAGACTCACGCATTCAAAACCCAGACCTCGATCTGTCTGAGAATCTGTGGCATGACAAACTGTTAAACAACTGTCTCCGTGCCTTCTGATAGAACTGGAGAACTGGCAAAACATCTCAATCTAGATATGCAAAGCTGATAAAGACATAGAAAAGTTGCAAGCCATCAAACGTTGCTTGGAAATTGCCAACAGGTCAGCAAACATGAGGCTTTTTGGTATCACAGCAGAACATTTGCAGGAAATATAGCATCAGCCAGAAGATGCAGTGAAGCATGGTGGTGGAAGCACCTTGTTTTGTAGCGATGGCTCAAGTGGTTAAGGCTCTGGGTTGTTGATTGGAGGATTGGGGTTCAAGCCCCAGCACCACCAAGCGCCACTGTTGGGCAAGGCCCTTAACTCTCTCTGTATCATAGCTGCCCCTGTGCTCTTACCCCAACATCCTTAGTGCACATCCTATGTGAAGAAAAGTATTCCACTGTGCTGTAATGCATGTGTGGTGGTAAGAAAGGCTTCTTGCCCTCAGTTCTTCTTCTTGTTCAGCTTCAACCTTGGCATGTTGGTTTTCTCTTCTGACTAAACCTCCATTTAACTGCTCACAGACATGTCTTGTCACACTCCAGAGTAGTGCTTAATGACATATATGAAAGTAAACACTCGGGAATTTAAGACTTTGTAAGTATTTCTGTTTTTGCTTCGCCTTCAAGGGGCAACACTTTTATAGACATGTTCCAAAAACCCCAAAAGCAGTGTTTTATTTCACACAAATGTTTCGATGTTCAAAGTAAATGTTGATATCAAACCCATTTCTAAGATGCTCCGAGTGCTTTTCTAAAAAGCAGCTAAAATCTGAAGGTGTTTATCTCCAACCATGAAATTTGTGTGCAAGGTTATCCAACAGTGGGAAAAACACACATCTAAAACACACTGAAAGCCCGACTCATTTTAGATCAGACTTGTGGCGATAAAGCAATTCAGTTGTTTTCCCATGTATTCCCATAAGTTATGCTAGTGCTGAATGCTAGTGTACTTGTAAAAAAGGGTTAATGGTGCTCCATGGAATATTGGTGCTTTCCCAGGGTTCAATAAACAAGTGCATAGAAATGTATAGAAATCACAATTTTCCCCAAACTGTAATATAATGTTTTTTTTTTTGTAGATTTGTGACATATAAATCCAGTTAAGTTTATTTCAATTTCAGGTTGTAACACTTCAAACTTTGTGAAAGTACAGATGTAAGGGGGAAAAAATGACTTCCTCCACAGAGGCTAAAATGATCTAATTAAAGTCTATTCAGTACAATTCAATCATGGGGAAAAAAAATAAAAAATTGTCCTAAAATGTCTCTCATGACATCACAAGGTCTCTTTAAGGATGAAAACAGACACACATCTACAAGCTGAGGGACAGGTTATATATTTTTTATTATGTATGAGGAGATATTACATCGGTGGCTCATTTTAGCCGAGCTACAAAACGGTCAATGAGCTTCTCTTCATTACAAAGTGACAAAGGTAGAACAGATTCACAACATCGGGTCATCACAGAACGGGAAACGGCTCCGGGGGACTCAGAGAAAATCACATCGTCTTTAATATTCTACACCTAGATGCTTTTCCACTTTGATAACATCATACAGATAATGGTTTAGACTAAATGAACCATAATATTTGGTTGACCTTTTAGGAACAGTTTCCTTAATACATCACAAAATACATTTTTTTTTAATATCCCAAAGAAGCAAGACTTGCGAGAAGGCATTTAAACAGAACTAAAATCTACAGCTACAAAAGAAAAAAAAAATACTACACCGTTAGCGTTTAGCTTGGCTGGATCTCGTCTGTTGCCTCAGTCTGAGTTGGGTGAAAGAAAACAAGGCAGATTCAGGGGGACATATATTTATATGTGTGTGTGTGTGTGTGTGTGTGTGTGTGTGTGTGTGTGTATATATATATATATATAGATATAGATATAGATATATATATATATATATATATCTATCTATATATAGATATATACACAAGTCCGTATTGTAAAGGCTATAAAGATTCGCTGCATGTCATTAAGTTGCCTCTCCAGGATCCGATCACTCCTGCAGGAAGTTTGGAGGGGTCTGAGGGGGTGATGTCGGTGAGCTGAGCTGAGGTGAGTTGAGGAAGAGCGGGTATTTGGGAGGGTAGAATATGGAGGTTGAGGACAGGAGGACAGCTGCCAGCATCTATGTAGCGTATCTCGTGGTCCACTGTCGAGCTATCCTGTCATGTTCTGCTCTGTTGGTCAGATACTGAGTAGCTATGCTTCCCACCAGAGGATCCGCTATGAGAGAGAGAGAGAGTGAGAGAGAGTGAGAGAGAGTGAGAGAGAGAGAGAGAGAGAGAGAGAGAGAGAGAGAGAGACTCAGGTGCATTAAATCTCTGTTTAAGTTTTATATGGACGTTTTTTTCATTTATTGGACCAATCACAACACACTCTCATAAATTTGTTTCACGCTCAAAAATATCCACAGTTTCTTTCTCGCCTCATAACCAGTCTTCCTGGAACAGACTCTGTATCCATCGTGACCCTGAACAGAATAAAGTGCTTAATGAAGATCAAGGAGTCCGAATGTGTCCAATTTTTATTCAGCCTTTACATCAGCAGTACAAATCATTGGGAGAATTAGAGCTCTGATAAAAATGTGACTAGTCTGAGGAATTGTCAGGTTCTGAATCTCAGTAATTTGTACATTTGTAAACAATATGGTCAACACATGACCTCAATCCTATCAGGGTGGAGCACATGTCCTGCATCGGTTTGCACAAACCTTGAAGACAAATTTCAGATCCCTGTGCGAAGCGTTGAGGCTGGGTCACGCATGATATGTGGAGTATGCTCAAATAACTGCTTCTCTGATTGAGTTGAAATTTGGTAGGCTGCATGAGTTAAATAAAAACATTCCTGTTATCAGCCAATCAGCTTTCACCGGTCATTTAACAGGGTCAGAACTGAGTTACAGTCACAGATCTTTAGTGTTCTATGCAAACTGGGCACTTGTAGCGCTATTAGACCCTAAAGACTGAGATTTTCTGTTATATTTGCTATTTATTCATTCACTGTCTACCGCTTATCTGATCTATTCTCAGGTCACGGGGAGCCTGTGCCTATCTCAGGCATCATTGGGCATCAAGGCAGGATACACCCTGGACAGAGTGCCAACCCATTGCAGGGCACGCACACACTCTCATTCACTCACACTAAGGACAATTTAGAGATGCCAATCAACCTACAATGCATGTTTTTGGACTGGGGGAGGAAACCGGAGTACCCGGAGAAAACCCCTGAGGAACAGAGAGAACATGCAAACTCCACACACACATGGCGGAGGCAGGAATCGAACCCCCAACCCTGGAGGTGGGAGGCAAACGTGCTAACCACCAAGCCACTGTGCTTCCCTAGTTGCTATTTAATTTTTGAAAAATTAAAAAAGAAAAAAAAAAAAGAGTTGAAAAAAAATTTATTGAACAGATTTTGGAAGATTTTCACAGATCACTGCTCGAGCTGAAGGTGGGGAACGGCTAAACTGATTTCAGCACAACAGAAGTGTCTTTCCCATTAAACACAACTCCCAGTATGACAACATAACATCCCAGTACATTCCAGTAACTGGTTAGACAGTGACTCCATTCCACAGCAAGATGTTAGCATGCAACACCACAGATGAATAAATTTGGTTTACTTTTTTTTTTTTTGCATAAAGTACCTTATCGTTAGTTTGAAGTTTGTGTCAAACACTTCCTGAGTTAATACCTACAACTTGGGAAGCTTTAACAAATCTGAGAGCTTGTACAGTTTAGTCTTCAGTAGATGAATAAAATAGTGTAGCAGATATAGGTGCGGCTGTGGGTGAGTTTTGCGAGACGAGCTCTAAAGATAATGACTAACATCGCAATGACTAACACACCTGATTCTGTTATCTTCCAGATATTTACGTGAGCTCAGTTCTTTTCTCTGAAAAGTGAGCCGAGTGTGTGTTTACATGGCCGTAAGCAGAGCAGGAAGCGATGCGCGAGCTGGAAAGCTGCCAAGTTATCAGTGTTGAAAAGTTTCATGTTACTGACTGACCTGCCAAAGGCACGAGCCTAAATAAAAGGCTTACATGAGATCAGACCTCTTTGTCTGCTGTGGTTTTGAGCATTCGGACATTGTTCCGAACAGAAATACTACTTTCTTTGTTCATTGTGTGTAGTGGTGTAGCGTTACATTAACTGCATGTCGTACTTCCTGATAGATTGTTATAAGCACATATGCAGACAGCTTGTCTAAACAAATGTATTCAATAAAGCGGAGAAACGACAAGAAATATGACTTGGCTGCTCCAGTGTATAGGCTTGTGCTTGTATAAGTGATCTGATATTGCTTTTACGTACATTATCTTCGTGCGGTCTGTAAGTTAATTGACACGCAGTGGCACGGTTTGTGTTGTTTTGGCTCTGTAAACTAATGCACTGGATTTTATTATGAAACACTGACTATAAGGACAAAGAGCAGAATGTCAGCTTTAACTCGAGGGAATTTCTATCAATATTGTGTACATTTATCATCCTGTCTCATCACTATATCATTAGCTTGAAGGTTAAAGGCAAGTAATAATGTTATATTTGGTTTTTATTTAGACTATTTCCAGTGAATTTTAGGGTTTAGGTTTATTTTGTTTTAAATGCCTGCTGTTCCTACAGGGTTATGAGTGCATCTTATTTTTTATTTTGGTGGCCAGGTTGAAACTGGGACAGATTTTCTCCCTAATTTGGTCAATTCACACCCACCAATCAGCTCTCCCTTTTCACTGATAACTAGATGTGGTTGTGTACTTTATGCAAATAAGAGCAAATACGGTAAAGAGCACACGAATCTAGCCATGGGGGACACAGTCCAGTGACTTCTGTGCCGCTCCCAAGCCCGTATAAATAGAGAGGGTTGCATCAGGAAGGGCATCCGGCGTAAAACATTGCCAAATTTAACCATGCGGATCGTCAGTACTGAATTTCATACCGGATCGGTCGAAGCTCGGGTTAACAACGGCTATTGGGCTACTGTTGGTTGAAGAAGTAGAGGAGGGAGAAGAGTGTGCAGAGAGAGAAGAGGAAAGGTAAGAGTGTAGGATTGAGAATAGGAACTCTGAATGTTGGTACTATGACAGGGAAAGGTAGAGAGCTGGCTGATATGATGGAGAGAAGGAAGGTGGATATACTGTGTGTACAGGAGACCAGGTGGAAGGGTAGCAAGGCTCGTAGTATAGGAGCAGGATTCAAGCTGTTTTATTATGGTGTGGATAGTAAGAGAAATGGGGTAAGTGTGGTCCTGAAGGAGGAGTTTGTGAGGAATGTTCTGGAGGTGAAGATAGTGTCAGACAGGGTGATGAGTCTGAAGTTAGAGATTGAAGGGGTGATGTTGAATGTTGTTAGTGGTTATGCCCCACAGGTAGGTTGTGAGTTAGAGGAGAAAGAGAGATTCTGGAGTGAATTAGATGAGGTGATGGAGAGTATTCCCACAGGTGAGAGAGTGGTGATAGGAGCGGATTTTAATGGACATTTTGGTGAGGGGAACATTGAGGTTCCCCTCAATGTGATGAGGAGGTGATGGGCAAGTTTGGAGTTAAGGAAAGGAACCTTGAAGGACAGATGGTAGTGGACTTTGCTTATAGGATGAACATGGCTGTGTTTAACACTTATTTTCAGAAGAGAGAGGAGCATAGAGTGACTTACAAGAGGTAGACTACATCCTATGTAGAAGAGGCAATCTGAAAGAGATTAGTGACTGCAAAGTGGTAGTGGGAGAGAGTGTAGCCAGACAGCATAGGATGGTGGTGTGTAGGATGACTTTGATGGTCTGTAAGAAGAAGAGGTCAAAGATAGAGAAGAAAACCAAGTGGTGGAAGCTGAAAAAGGAGGAATGTTGTGAGGAATTTAGACAGAAGTTGAGGCAGGCTCTGGGTGGTCAGGTAGTGCTGCCACATGACTGGAAAACTACAGCAGAAGTGGTCAGAGAGACAGGAAGAAAGGTGCTGGGTGTGTCATCTGGAAGGAGGAAAGAAGATAAGGAGACTTGGTGGAATGAGGAAGTTCAGAATAGTATCCAGAGGAAGAATTTAGCCAAAAAGAAGTGGGACATGGACAAGACTGAAGAGAATAGACAGGAATACAAGGGAGTTACAGCGCAGAGTGAAGAGGGAGGTGTCTAAGGCCAAGCAGAAGGCATATGATGAGTTGTACACTAGGTTAGACACTAGAGAAGGACAGAAGGACTTGTACAGGTTAGCTAGATAGAGGGATCGAGATGGGAAGGATGTGCAGCAAGTTAGAGTTATTAAGGATAGAGATGGAAGGGTGCTCACAAGTGAGGAGAGTGTACAGAGGAGATGGAAGGAGTACTTTGAGCAGCTGATGAATGAGGAAAATGAGAGGGAAAAAAGAGTAGAAGGGGTGAACTCTGTGGAACAGAAAGTAGATAAGATTAGAAAGGATGAAGTCAGGAAGGCTTTGAAGAGAATGAAAAGTGGAAAGGCAGTTGGTCCTGACGACATCCCGGTGGAGGTCTGGAAGTGTCTAGGAGAGGCAGCAGTGGAATTTTTAACTAGTTTGTTCAACAGGGTTTTAGAGTGTGAGAGGATGCCTGAGGAATGGAGAAGAAGTGTGTTAGTGCCGATCTTTAAGAATAAGGGTGACGTGCAGAGTTGCAGCAACTATAGGGGGATAAAATTGATGAGCCATACAATGAAGGTATGGGAAAGAGTAGTGGAAGCTAGGTTAAGGAAGGTAGTGGAAATTTGTGAGCAGCAGTATGGCTTCATGCCCAGAAAGAGCACAACAGATGCAATTTTTGCTCTGAGAATTTTGATGGAGAAGTATAGGGATGGGCAGAGGGAGTTGGACTGTGTGTTTGTAGACTTGGAGAAAGCGTATGACAGGGTGCCAAGAGAAGAGCTGTGGTACTGTATGAGGAAGTCAGGAGTAGCAGAGAAGTATGTCAGTGTGGTGCAGGACATGTATGAGAGGAGCAGAGCAGTGGTGAGGTGTGCTGTAGGTCAGACAGAGGAGTTCAATGTGGAGGTGGGATTGCATCAGGGATCGGCTCTGAGCCCCTTCCTGTTTGCTATAGTGATGGACCAGTTGTCAGAGGAGGTCAGACAGGAGTCTCCTTGGACAAAGATGCTTGCAGATGACATTGTGATCTGTAATGAGAGCAGGGAGCAGGTGGAGGAAAACCTGGAGAGGTGGAGGTTTGTGCTGGAGAGAAGAGGAATGAAGGTCAGCCATAGTAAGATTGAGTATATGTGTGTGAATGAAAGGGAGGGAAGTGGAACAGTAAGGTTACAGGGTGAAGGGGGTGAAGAAGGTACAGGAGTTTAAGTACTTGGGGTCAACAGTCCAGAGTAATGGAGAGTGTGGGAAAGAGGTGAAGAAGCTAGTGCAGGCAGGGTTTTGGGAAAGGGTGGAGAAAGGTGTCTGGAGTTCTGTGTGATAGGAAAAATATCAGCGAGAATCAAGGGGAAGGTGTACAGGACAGTGGTGAGACCGGCCATGCTGTATGGTTTAGAGACAGTGTCACTGAGGAAGAGACAGGAGGCAGAGCTAGAGGTAGCAGAGCTGAAGATGTTGAGGTTCTCTTTGGGAGTGACAAGGTTGAACAGGATTAGGAACGAGTTCATCAGAGGGACAGCTGACGTTGGACGTTTGGGGGACAAAGTTAGGGAGGCCAGATTAAGATGGTTTGGACATGTTCAGAGGAGGGAGAGTGAGTATATTGGTAGGGAATGTTGGACATGGAGCTGCCAGGCAGAAGGCAAAGAGGAAGGCCAAAGAGGAGGTATATGAATGGAATAAATGAGGATATGAAGCTAGTGGATGCAAGTATTGAAGATGCAGAAGATAGGGATAAGTGGAGAGAGATGATTCGCTGTGGTGAACCCCTGAAGGGAAAAGCCGAAAGAAGAAGACAGTAAAGAGCACACGCCGACTCCTCTTAATCTCGGATGATGTGATGCAGATATACACTGCAGAATTTTATACACAAACTCCAAATCTCTATCCAGGATGTTTTATTGTAACCGATTTGTTGTGGAATGCTGATTGCACCACACAATGAGAAACATTACAACAAATGGCAACCAGTAGTAGGACCGCCCACTGGTGACATCACAATACAGTGACTTGAACGTACGTGTGTACGTATGAAGGCAGCCAAGTGCATCATTTCAAACTGCTGCTCCTGCTGCATCACATGGCAATGTAACACACTCGCTATCTACCTTCTTCAACATACATGAGCTCACAGATGCCCATGATTGGCTAGCATTGCTGTGATTAAAAGGGGAGAGAGTAAGAGAGTATGCTCTTCCCACACTGATAGCATGGCTAAATTTGCTTTCGTCATCAGGATTCAACTCACATTGTTTAAAAACCTGATGTTTATCTAGCCAGTAGAATATCTATACTAGGTAGACTTTGAATTGTGAATGGTTTTTCTCAAGAACAAGGGAAATGAGAGCCTTGAGAGCGTCTATGATTTCTTGGCAACAATCTACCATCAAACCAGAATTTTGATGAACAGCTACCCCATTGCTGCACGCCCTCCACTGGTTTCCAGTAGCTCTCCACCATCTCTCTATTTTAAAACACTGATGCTTGCCTCCAAAGCCAAATACAGTCCAGCATCGTACTACCTCAGAGCTCGTTCCCCCCCCCCCCCTTATTCTGAAGACTGAGACAAGTCTTCAGAATAAAGACTTGTCTCTATTCTGGCACCTCGGTGCTGGAATAAAGAACCTAGATGTCTGAGCAGTCGAGGGCACTGGCTATCTTCAAACAATGGTTGACTGAACTCTTCCTGAAATACTTTAACACATGTTTTATTTAAGAAAATCTCTGTGTGCTGTATTTCCTCCCGAAAGAGTTTTAGACTGATTATAGTCTGTGACCCAGTGAACCAGTATTGATGTATTCATTAATAGAGACTTCAAAGCACTTTTGTACATTGCTCTGGATAAAGGCGTCTGCCAAATGCTGGAAATGTACAACTAGGTTTGAACTGGTGTCACAATTGAGCTAAATCAAGCTGCTGGTAACAGAACCGTCTGAAATGACAATCTGACAATCATACACTTAGCCAGAGCTTCATTTAGAACTGGAACATTGTCCTGATTAAAGTGACAATGTGATAAGTCACTACAATGTGAGCATGGATGTAAAAGCATGAAGTGGCATTATTTTGTTACAATGTCGCCCAAATCACATGAACACGTCTCGGGTATTTCACATCTCTCACACACACACCCACACACCCATCCACATACACCTACACACCCATCCACACACCCATCTACATAAACACCCCCCCACACATCCATCCACACACACCTACAAACCCATCCATACACCCACACACACCAATCCACACACACCCATCCACACCTACAAACCCATCCACACACACCCAAACCCATCCACACACACCTACACACCCATCCACACACCCATCCACACACACCTACACACCCATCCACACAGACCTACACACCCATCCACACAGACCTACACACCCATCCACACACACCTACACACCCATCCACACAGACCTACACACCCGTCCACACACCCACACACCCATCCACACACACCTACACACCCATCCACACAGACCTACACACCCATCCACACACACCTACACACCCATCCACACACACCTACACACCCGTCCACACAGACCTACACACCCGTCCACACACACCTACACACCCATCCACACACACCCATCCACATTTGCGTTCATCTTACATTATCTCAAACACGCATGAAGAACACAAACATATTGACTCACCATACTTTTTGTTTTTTATTTTTTTGGTGCTATTATATTACATCACCTGTCACTTCTGTGTCCCACAACATTCTGTCACTCATGCTACACGTCTGTTGCAAAAACTAACAATGGCATCATTGGCTAAGCCAGTGAAGAGCTGATCTGTATGACGGAATAAGCACTGGAATTTGAAGACATTTGGCTGATACTCAAGTATAATTATTAAGTATGGTCCTCGCTAATGCAAGCAAAAGATTGAGTCTGAGATGCTTTGATGGGTTTAAGGTGTGTGGAAGGCACATGTGAGCACCCTTTGAATCCTCAAACAGAGAAATGAGACACAGCCTTTCAGCATTCCTTTAGCTAGGCATGCGTAGATAAATCAATATCTCAAGAGCCCAGAGGACACGAAGCTCCAGTCGGCTGTTGATATAATAATTACACTTCAGACAATGAGAAAAACAAACAAACCTGTACTTCATATTGACCTTCAGTGAATAAAATAAAACATTTCATGTGCTGGATTTGTTTAAAGGAAACACGCTCCAGTTGCTTCATTCTATTTTTCTCGGAGCGAGGACGTGTTCTGGCTCTTGGTAGGATTTATTTATTTATTTTTGCACTAGACATATTAATTAGCTTTGAACAGATGCTGGATGATATTTCCAGAATCAGGAATATAAAAGGGACATGGAAACAATGATCGGGGGAAAAAAAGCCTCTAATGCAAGCACAAGACACTCGGCTTACATTTGAACACTTGAGAGAGAGAAAATAAAGACGCTCATCACACTTGAATAACGTCGCTATGACATGTTGACGAGCTAAAGACTCTCTAGTGCAAAGACTCTACGCTATCAGGAGAGGATAACGGCTCCAGTTACGAGACTTTTCCCCGTCAGGGACGTTCGCACTTATTTCACATAGTCTGTATTTATGCACGTAATTATTAGGTCTTCAGATCTGTTGGTCAGTTCGAGCTTTTTAGCCGAGAACACTGAACCTCTGTGCAGGCATTAAACACACTGCACTTCTCCAGGGGACAGAGAATGAATTTATCAGTGATTTGTACACCATTGCTAGATTCTTTTTTCCTGAAATAATTGTGCATCCCATCTTACCCATGCAGCAGAGCAGCTGTCTGATGATTCTGTTCCCAGAGCCTTAGAGCTGATGCAGCACAACACACACACGCATGCAAAAATGCACGTGTACACACACACGCACACACACAAACGTGTGCACATACACACAAATGCGCAAACACACACACACAAATGTGCACACAAACACACACAAATGCATACATACGCACATACACAAATGCTCGCACACACACACGCATACATACAAATGCGCACATGTGCGCACACACACACACACACACAAATCAGCACATACACGCATGCATACACGCACACACACACACACAAATCAGCATATACACGCACGCATACATGCACACACACACACACGCGCACACTCTCAAATGCACACACATGCATACATACAAATGCTCACACGTGCACACACGCACATGCACACACAAATCCGAACACACACGCATGCACAGGCATACACACAAATGCGCACTCACACACATGTGCACACACACACACACACACACAAGCCTTAACTGAGGATCTGAAACTGGAGCCTGGAGGCCAAATGCACATTGAGCCTCTGTCTGGCTGTTTTTAGTTACTGATCGCTTCGAGTTGAGCTCGTGTCTGAAATTAGACCGCACAGAAGTGCTGATAAAAACAGGCCAAATGAAACACTTCCTCAGCCTGCCTCAGTCCAGCTTACCTGCTAATAACAGCTTATCTGTAAACTGGAAACCTGCACCAGGGTTTTCACTCACATCTCTCAAAGTGACCTACTTAACATTTTCTACTGAAAGTGGAAAGATTTGTTTATGCAGTGTGACTCCAACCAGCCTAAGGAGCATTTCTGAGCCTCATTATGGAGATCTCGGGTCATTCTGACGGCAGACCTGCCAAGCCAAAAGTACAGGGAGGACTTTCTTTCTACGCTGTTAGATGTGACACTTTATTTCAGATCCATCTTCTCTTCACTTTCAGGTCGTTTGTGACCATTTTTGGTGGCCGAAAGGTGAGAGCATCCTTAAAAAAAAAAAAAAAAAAAAGATTTCCCATGATAGACCGCAAGGCCGTATCTTTAAAGCAGAAAAATCGACTCTAGATGAGCACATTGTATAAACCATTACTAATGTGAGATGAGAGGAAGGGGAAGGGGGCGGGCCTTCCCAGGGGTCAGTTCATATCAGAGAGCTCAAATCCAACACCAAAACGGTCAATCATTCCAGAGTCACATTTTTTTTTTTAATCGAGCGCGATTTTGCCCTATTTTGAGTGATAACTCATACAGGTATGCTCTGAAGTTGAAATTAAAGTTGCCAAGTAGGTCACTTTCCCATAGCTAATAATGACCAACAGTATCAGACACCAGTGCTTTTTTAATATGTGCACTGTTACTCACTTGACAACATATTTAGATTTTCAAGTAAATTTTTGTTTAGTTTTTCCTCCATTTTGTGATATGTTATGGGTGAATAACAAATGCTAGCAAAGCCTCGGCAAAACAAATTATGAAAAATATCTAAAATGCTGCCTAGCTAAACCGTCCCTCTGGGAATTCTCGATTTTTCGCAGTTAACACAAAATCAAGCAAACTGCGATATAGGGAGGAGCTTGCAATTTTTTAGATCGACAGCAGATTATCTGCAGATTTGGGCCGACATGTGGGACACCCCTCCAAATCATTGAATTTGGATGTTGTATTTCAGGGGTTGGGCTCGGCCCCTTAGTTCCAGTGAAAGGAACTCTTAATGCTTCAGCATACCAAGACATTTTGGACAATTTCATGCTCCCAACTTTGTGGGAACAGTTTGGGGATGACCCCTTCCTGTTCCAACATGACTACACACCAGTGCACAAAGCCATAAAGACAAAGGTCCATAAAGACATGGATGAGTGAGTTTGGTGTGGAGGAACTTCACTGCACAGAGTCCTGACCTCAACCTGATAGAACACCTTTGGGATGAATTAGAGTGGGATGTCTGCCTTTACATGTACATGAATTTAACATGGATTTGACTCTTCTGGGAAGGCTTTCCACAAGGTTTAGGAGTGTGTTTATGGGAATTTTGACCATTCCTAAGCGCATTTGTGAGGTCAGGCTCTGATGTTGGACGAGAAGGCCTGGCTCTAATTCATGATTTGCAGGGGTGTCCCAAAACTTTTAGCAATATAGTGTATATGTCTTCAATAATAGGAGCTTAACAGAAGAATCATGTGCTTGCAATTTCAAGTAGTTTTTCATAAAAATAGCATAAAAAAGAGAAAATCAAGTATTCTTGGCAAAGAAAGTCCTGGAGGAGTACTGAAACACACACATTGGTATTTTGTCCTGTGTTTTTTTTAACAGTGTTAGTCATGTGGTTCATTTACACCTGTGAATTATTTGCATAATATTGCATTATATTCAAATCTTTATGGGCATGTTGTCCTCATGTGGCGCTCTATCTCTATCCAACAAAAGAAGCGACAGTGAGCTATTTAAGGAAATAATATTCAGTATTTCAATGTATGTTTTCTTTCTTCTGTATTTTGCTGCACAACTGGACACATTCATCACCTCTGTGCGGTGTTTACATCTGTGTCTGTGTTCTGTCATGATACCGCAATAACAACGTGCTGGGGAACTCACCAGGGTTACAATCCGTGAGCAGTGAGCAGATGGACAGCAGGACCTTGGAGATGGTGAGTGCTGGACTCCAGTTGTCCTTCAGGATGTCCAGACAGATCACTCCCTGACTGTTAATGTTGCAGTGGTAGATCCGTGTACGGAACGTCACCTGGGTGATCAGGAGGAAAGACAAGGCAATACAACGTCAGGGAAATACAAACACAGACAACTCACACTCTCATTCTCCACCAAACACCAAAAAATAAAAACTTTCAATATCATATAGCAGTGTTCAACACCAGTTTATTGGCAACAGATATTGAGTCCATGAAACAAACATATTATTTATCAAATACTGAATAACAACAGATTGTATATTGCACTATTGATAGTCCCATTAAACACCATGAAATACCAACAATCTTCAATCTTCAGCAACGCTATCCTCAATACCAAACACCAGTATACTCAAACCCTGATATTATCAATCAAACCTCGCCACACGTTACCATTCACCAAATACCAATTTCCTACAGTGCCAAAGTTCAACATTCTTTAATCACATTTATTGTCAGTAAAATACCACACCAATACCAAGCAACCTTGTTCACCATGTAACACCAACAAATACCAAAATTCACCATCAGACGTCAGAAAACCAATGTTCTCCATCAAACATTAATAATCACAAAGAAACACTACCAAGCTACAGTGTTTGCAAACACCAAACAACACAAATGTCTACCATCATTCCCAAGAAACACCAGAACTCAACATCAAATGCCATCCAATGCCAAAGTTTACCATCAAATACCAACATACACCAACGCCTGCCATTACTGAGAACACCCTCAAACAAGAAAAAGTTCACTATCAAACTTTAACCAATGCCAAATCATGAATCATTTATCATGAAATACCAACAAACACCAACATTAACCAACAAACACCAAAGTTCACCAACAAACACCAAAGTTCACCATCAAACACCAAAGTTCACCATCAAACACCAAAGTTCACCATTAAACACCAAAGTTCACCATTAAACACCAAAGTTCACCATAAGACACCAAAGTTCACCATCAAACACCAAAATTCACCATCAAACACCAAAGTTCACCATTAAACACCAAAGTTCACCATTAAACACCAAAGTTCACCATCAGACACCAAAGTTCACCATCAAACGCCAAAATTCACCATCAAACACCAAAGTTCACCATTAAACACCAAAGTTCACCATCAAACACCAAAGTTCACCATTAAACACCAAAGTTCACCATCAGACACCAAAGTTCACCATCAAACGCCAAAATTCACCATCAAACGCCAAAGTTCACCATCAAACACCAAAATTCACCATCAAACACCAAAGTTCACCATCAAACACCAAAGTTCACCATCAAACACCAAAGTTCTCCATCAAACACCAAAGTTCACCATCAAACACCAAAATTCACCATCAAACACCAAAGTTCTCCATCAAACACCAAAGTTCTCCATCAAACACCAAAGTTCACCATCAAACACCAAAGTTCACCATTAAACACCAAAGTTCTCCATCAAACACCAAAGTTCACAATTAAACACCAAAATTCACCATCATACACCAAAGTTCTCCATCAAACACCAAAGTTCACAATTAAACACCAAAATTCACCATCATACACCAAACTTCACCATCAAATACCAAACTTCACCATCAAATACCAAAATTCACCATTAAACACCAAAGTTCACCATCAAATACCAAATTTCACTACCAAATACCAACAAACACCATCATTCACCATCAAACATCAGAGTCCACCATCAAACGTCAAAGTCCACCATCAAACACCAACAAAAGCCAAAGTTTCCCCACCAAACACCAGTGTTCACCATGGCACGCCATTCACTTTTATAGAGAAACAAACACTAATATTTGCCATGAAATGCCAACAAACACCAACAATCTCCATCAAATACTGATCATCAAACACCAATGCACACTATCAAACACCAACAAACACCAATGTTCGCCATCAAACTCCAACCAATACCATATATTATATGCATCGTCATTAAAACTAAGCATTTCCAACCAAACACTCTCACTTATAAAAACTTACAGCAATAGAACCCTTATGACTGGACAGTTTCAGGATTTTTGGTGTTTTTAGGCTGATAATATAAACACTGTTCATTCAGAAGGCAAGGTTAGGACTGCTGTCATCTCAGTAAACCTACATTTAGCAGTTGTGTTAATAACAATATAGTGATATGTAAAAACAGTGTAAATTAGCACATGGTTATACCAAAGCCTACAAATCATCCACGGCATTCACTGCAGAGCAAAAGGTGGCAGTCTCATTAACAAACTTAAAACGTGATGCGCATTTATCTAATGAAATATAAGCAGCTTAACCTAATCCTATTTCCATCATCGTTAACCCTCGCCACATCAGTGAGCGTGAACAAATTAAAAACTGAAGTGTACACCCGTTTAAAAAAACTGATTAACAAGGTGTGCGGCACAGCCATGCGCAACAAAACAGGGACAATCTGCTGGATTTAGTACTTATTAAATTCTACATTGAATAACAGCACCAAACGTTTTAATCTAGATCTAAAGCAGATTTAAGCTGCTTGTGTACAGGTCGATGTTCGAGTAAACGTTCGGTGCTCGTAAAGACACAGGCTTGGGTTTGTTAACTATAGCGCCCATCCACATGTACTCATTTACACTTACTTAAACAAACCCACATGCCCAAACTTGCACTTAAAAACCCTCACACACACACACACACACACACACACACACACACACACACACACACACACACTCTCCACTCACATGGCATGGCTGTGAAAGTACCCAAACAGCCAACGGGCATAAACACCACAAAGCGGTACTGTAGCACTGAAGCAACACTCTGGTAGAGAAACAAACAGAAGGCAAACAGAAGAGAAATACAGTCATTCAAAATGAACACACTATGCGAAAATTCTCCTCATGTTCAAGGAAAAGTCCACCATTTTTCCATCCTGTGTGTGTACCATAAATGAACACACACAAAAAAACACCAACATTCTCCATCAAACACTGATACTCATCATCAAACACCGATGCACCAGTTCACCATCAAATACCAATAAGCACCAGTGTCTGCCATGAGTGAGAACCAACACCCTCAAACAAGAAAATGTTCACCATCAAACTCCAACCAATGCCAAAGTTTATCATCAAACACCAACAAACACCAAGGTTCACCATCAAATACCAAAGTACACAGCCAAACACCAACAAACACCAATGTTCACCATCAAATACCAAAGTTCAATTTCAATTGAAAACACCAATGTTCATTTCCACACACTTCCCTGTAGAAAAACACTTCAAATGAAATGTAGTTTACTCCAAGCTCATTTCGAACCCAAGCCTGAGGGCAGTTGATAAGAAATAAATAACATGCATAATAATCCATCCATTTTCTCTTGTGTTTATCCTACACAGGTCTGTGGGAAGCCTGGAGTCTATCCCTGGGTACTCGGGGCACAAGACGGGAGACATTCTGGACAGCTCCTCAGGTTCAACTCATCACACACACTCTCACACACATTCGTACACTACAGACAGTTTAGAGATGCCTATAACATATCAGAGTGAGTAAACAGCTGGAACTACTGTACAAGACAAAATTAATCTTCTGACCAAACTAATTTGAGGATTTTAACCGCTCTGTGGTCTAAACACCAAGAATAAACAGTTTCTGTGAAGCACACAGATTTGTAACGCATCAAACTACGTGGGTGAAGTTCATGGACAAAGAAAAAAAAACAACAACACAGATGTACAT
>JAUCMX010000006.1:6156103-6173603 GCA_033459395.1 Hemibagrus guttatus | reverse complement strand
CCCACATGACATGTTTACCTTTGGAGGCTTGAAGGGGTAGTCTGAGGAGAAGGTGATGTCCAGGAAGAAGACACCACCCTCGTAAACGGAGCCAGGAGGACCCAGGATGGTGGACCTCCACTCGTAGATGTTATCTCCTTTAGGTCCCGCACTGCAACAGCACAAACAGACACACACAGGGATTATTTACACTCTAATCACAATTTGATCAAACAGGACTAAATAAATACTGCGTACCACTAAGAACCATTTTAGAAAATCTTACATGAATACATTTTACCCCCAAAACCCTAAATCAACCCAATCGCATGGCTTCCATAAGCACGGATACTCTGATAACACACCTTATATCTCTAACATCTATCAGAATACATCAGACTGTCCGAGTTCTCTACTGACAGCCCCGGCATCTGAAGCTCAATCGCGACAGGACAGAACTGATCCACCTTCCGGCTAAGAGCGTCTTCTTTTTGCCAGAACTTCTCAATCACCATCCATGCTCCAAGCACAAATTGATAAGATTCATGGTGTGATTTTAGAGGACAGATTGCTCTAACTCGCATACAAGCTCTGTTTTTTTCTTTTTCTTTCATTTCTGCTTGAAATCTGACAAGCAAATAATCATGCTAATAAGAAAGTTATATCCAGGTTTTCCCAGCTTTAATATGGCTTGTCATTTAAAGGCCGGGAAACTATCATTCACATGTCTATTTTTGCTCATACTGTCTATTCTTAACTCCTTCAATATGGCAACCTGTCAGAACATCTTGTTACTGTAGCTGGCTCACAATCCAGCTGTGTGGCTCCTGATGGATACTAAAAAGAGAATAACCTTCACTAGGCTAGAAACCTGACAAATAAAAAGCATCTCAAACATGCTCCTGGGTATTCTACACTATAAGGGCAAGTGTTTCTGACCACCTGACCATCACTCCCATATGTGCTTCTTAAACGTCCCATTCCAGATTTTGCTGGTATAATCATCTCCTCTCTCTTCTGGGAAGGTTTCCTACTAGATGTTAGAACAAGGCTGTGGGGATTTGTGGTCACATAGCTAAAAGAGCATTCGTGAGATGGTGAGGAGGTCTGGGGTCTTTGAATTTCTTCACATGATGCCTCTAATGAGGTCACTTCCTGTTGCAATAAATAGATAAATAGATAAACAGATAAATAAATAAATAAATAAATAAATAAATAAAAATACATAAATAAATTAAAAATTCCACCATGTGAAGGGTTCTCAGACTGCTATTCTCATATTCGCTATGGAGAACTGAATTTCTTCACATGATGCCTCTAATGAGGTCACTTCCTGTTGCAATAAATAAATAAATAAACAAACAAACAAACAAACAAACAAATAAATAAATACCTTTGTCCATGCACAGTCTACAGACTTATAGACTACTCAAAATAAAAAAAAAACAAATAAAAAATAATAAGAAGAAATTAATTAATTAATCAATTAATTAATTAATTGATTATTTAACTGATTAATTAAGTAAAATTCCACTATGTGATGGGTTTTCTCAGACTGCTATTCTCATATTCGCTATGGAGAACTGAATGTCTTCACATGATGCCTCTAATGAGGTCACTTCCTGTTGCAATAAATAGATAAATAAATAAATAAATAAATAAATAAATAAATAAATAAAAAATTCCACCATGTGACGGGTTTTCTCAGACTGCTATTCTCATATTCGCTATGGAGAACTGAATTTCTTCACATGATGTCACTTCCTGTTGCAATAAATAAATAAACAAACAAACAAACAAATAAATAAATACCTGTCCATGCACAGTCTACAGACCTATAGACTACTCAAAATAAAATAAAAAAACAAATAAAAAAAATAATAAGAAGAAATGCATTATTTAATCAATTAATTAATTAATTGATTAATTAACTGATTAATTAAGTAAAATTCCACCACGTGAAGGGTTCTCAGACTGCTACTCTTATATTCACTATGGAGAACTGAATTTCTTCACATGATGCCTCTAATGAAGTCACTTCCTGTAGATAAATCACAGCATCACAACCAACAAATGCTACTGTTTCCCCACTTACAGTACAATAGAATTTGCCAAAACATTCTCACATGTACCATTTGGCCCAAGTATACATAGTCTATGTACAAAAATTCTTGCCAGTGGCATCCAAAACCTTGGAACAGCTCACTGCAAGACTCGGATATATCAGAAAGAATATGATGAGAGAAGAAGATAACGGTGTTCAATCAGAGCCACTGGCATTCTCCCGGTTTCACGCAGCATGCACTCTGACGGTGGGCACAGCAGGCGCCTTCTTAAATGATTGTGACCGAACAGACATGAGACAGGAGAGTGGGGAAAAAATAAATAAATAAATCAAACCCAGCTTCCAGAATAGAGGAAGAACATGCAGTGATACAAAGAGACAGGGGAAAGAAAATAGCTTTGGGATGATTACCCGTCCTCCTAAAATATCTGACCCAACCTGATTTTAACCACTGAAAACTAAAAATAGTCACTGGTCAGGTCAGGCCCCGAGTTTAAACTGTAACTAGACATCTACAAAACCTATAATAACCACAGCTATATTTAAGACATCATTGCTGTTTTCAGACTGCAGAAAAAAAAAAAACACGCACACTTTTCCACAACAGACTGAGCACATTAGCATCATTTGCAGCTCTTTTCAGTACAGAAAAGTCAGAGAAGCGAGACATGATATCAATCATCCTAACGACTCTAACTCTAATCCTAATCGTCTAACTTTCAGTTACGCATCTTAAATCCGGTAATAAAAATACAGCGTTAGAAAGTATGCCGTTGGCTTCACTGATGAAGACGTTTCTCAAACAATCCTCAAAGGGCGGTGGAGCAGTTGTGGTAGCGCAAGTGATTAAGGGTTCAAGCCCCGGCACTGGCATGCTGCCACCGTTGGGCCCTTGAGCAAGGCCCTTAATCTTCCCCTGCTCCAGGGGTGCTGTGTCATGGCTGACCCTGAGCTCTAACCCCAACCCTCCAAGAATGTGATATGTGAAGAAAGGAATTCACTGTGCAATAATGTATATGTGACAAATAAACGCTACATAACTTAAGAGTAATATAGTTTACATGTAGAATTAATTGTACATGATACAAAATTAAGCAGAATTTAACAGTTTAGTTCAACTTGGCTTTACTTCGCTATTAAATGATAGAAGAATAAAAATTATACATTTGATACACAAAAAACACCCAGTCTAACATGCACTTATTGGCCATTATATTAGGAACACATGTACACCTGCCCATTTACGCCAATCATCCAAACAGACAATCATGTATTATATGTAAAAATCAAGAATTTCCCACAATAAAGGGAGATTGGGATCAATAAATAAAGTCAGTCTATCTATCTATCTATCTATCTATCTATCTATCTATCTATCTATCTATCTATCTATCTATCTAAATGTGAAAAGCTTCAGTTGATATTAATTCAATTCCATTTTATAGAGCTTTTAACAATGGACATTTTTTGCAAATAAGCTTTACATGAATATATAAAGCTTCAGAATAAAAACCACGAAGATTAAAATTTGAATGTATATTTATCTGTAATGAGCAAGCAAGAGGTAACTGTGGTGAGCAAAAACTCCCTGAGACGATATGAGGAAGAAACCTTCAGAGGAACCAGACTCATAATACTCATCAATACAGATGAGCTAGCTTGAGTATTTCAAAAAGCATCCACAGTCCTGTGATTGAAACCCCCACATTGATGAGAGAGGTCAGAGGAGAATGGCCAGACAGGAAGGCTACAGTAGCTCAAATAATCACTGTTTACGCATGTGGTGATTTAATTAACACATCTCAGAATGCACAACATGCTGAACTTTGAGATGGATGAGCTATGAAAGCAGAAAACCAAATCGAGGTTTCGCTCCTGTCGGGAATCAGTGGGAACAGCATCACCGAAACTAGACATCTGAACACTGGTGTTTCTCCAGAACATCTCAAGAGGAAGGTTAGAGGTCTCTGAAACACTCACTGGTACCATATGTGATGAGATCATGTCAGAGTTTGTCCCTAATCTCATTATTAACTGAGTAGAAGTTCACCAGTGATACTCTCAGAAAAAGCCATTGTTGAGTAATTTATTACTACATATTTTTTTTTCACCGATAAACACCATAATTTCCACTGACTTTATTCCAAGCCATATATTTAAACCTTCAAAACGTAAAGTTCACCTAGCCTAAATTCTCAAAACATCAGACACAAACTAATGTACTTTCCTGAAACTACTGCTACATAAAAAGTCATTGATCACAATAACAGAGTCAGAATTCATTTTGTGGTATTTATTTTATATTTCCATCAAAAAATAAGTTCACTGCAATTGATGTAGATTTAAAAAGGGAGTTGTGATGCAGTATAGTTAAATAATGGCCTGCGGTATTTTGAAACAAGCCCATGACGTACTGTAATTTATCACTGTATCAACAAAATACATAACTGCCGTTGACAGATAATGATTCACAAATGATTTATTCCCATCCTCGCTTTAGTTACATGACCCACCCCTCCCTGCCCCTGTCAGTGCTTTGGCAGCAGTGCATTTAAAGCCGCCAATCCCAATAACAATGGATATACTCAAGAAAATAACTGAGTAAAAAAAGAGACAGAAGGAAAGAGAAAAGAGATCAAGACAAAGGAGAAAAAATGGATTGAGGATTTCTTCAGGCTCTGGGAATCGCAGCTAATGGATCACTTCCCAGAAACGAGGCGAGTCATCGGAGGCAAAAATGCACCCTGAGTGGTGTTTTGCCGGATCGGGATTGAGCTGAGTCAGCACCTAGCATCCTGCCGTAAGCAAGCGGTTATCTGCAGCATCGCTCTTATAGTGCGTATGTGATAACAGGCAGGATCAGAGGAACATGACACCAGCCTTCACACACAGGTACTGACACTGAGACTGTGTTTATGCTGTCAAAGGATCTCAGTCTGATGAGATCTAAACAGCGGAGAAGAAAATGATCACATCACATCCTGATAAAGTTGAATGGGATGAAAATACAGTGGGGTGCAAAAGAGTGCTGAGAGAAAATGCTGGAGTGTTTGAAGGAGAAATGGAAATGTTGGTGTTTGAAGGAGGGTACTGATGGTTGAAGTAAAAATGCTCAAGTGTGTTTAATGGTGTTTAATGAAAATGTTGGTGTTTAATGGAGAGTCCTGATGGTTTAAGGGACATGCTGGGGCGTGTTTGATGGTGTTTAATGGAAATGTTGGTGTTTAATGGAGAGTATTGATGATTTAAGGGAAAATGCTGGAGTGTGTTTGATGGTGTTTAATTAAAATGTTGGTGTTTGATGGACAGTATTGATGGTTTAAGGGAAAATGATGGAGTGTTTTTGATGGTGTTTGATGGAAATGTTGGTGTTTGATGGAGACTACTGATGAGTGAAGAGAAAATACTAGAGTGTTTGATGGTGTTTAATGGAAATGTTGGTGTTTGATGGAGAGTACTGATGGTTGAAGAGAAAATGATGGAGTGTTTTTGATGGTGTTTGATGGAGAGTATTGATGGTTTAAGGGAAAATGATGGAGTGTTTTTGATGGTGTTTGATGGAGAGTATTGATGGTTTAAGGGAAAATGGAGTGTTTTTGATGGTATTTGATGGACAGTATTGATGGTTTAAGGGAAAATGATGGAGTGTTTTTGATGGTGTTTGATGGAGAGTATTGATGGTTTAAGGGAAAATGATGGAGTGTTTTTGATGGTGTTTGATGGAGAGTATTGATGGTTTAAGGGAAAATGGAGTGTTTTTGATGGTGTTTGATGGACAGTATTGATGGTTTAAGGGAAAATGATGGAGTGTTTTTGATGGTGTTTGATGGAAATGTTGGTGTTTGATGGAGATTACTGATAAGTGAAGAGAAAATACTAGAGTGTTTGATGGTGTTTAATGGAAATGTTGGTGTTTGATGGAGAGTACTGATGGTTTAAGGGAAAATGATGGAGTGTTTTTGATGGTGTTTGATGGACAGTATTAATGGTTTAAGGGAAAATGATGGAGTGTTTTTGATGGTGTTTGATGGACAGTATTAATGGTTTAAGGGAAAATGCTGGATTGTGTTTGATGGTGTTTAATGGAAATGTTGGTGTTTGATGGAGAGTACTGACAGCTGAAGAGAAAATGTTGGAGTGTGTTTGATGGTCTGATGAAAAATGCTGTTTTAGAAAGAATACTGAAGTGTATTACAGTTTGACTGAGAATATTTCTGGAAAGCATAGGTGTTTGAAGGAATATATTGGTGCTCAATGGCTTCCATCATTGTCTAATCTTGACTGTTTGATGAGGCTTAATGAAAAGCATACATGTTTAATAAAGAGGTTCAGAGGAATATTTGGTGTTTGAAGGAGAATGACTGGTGTTGAAGGTCGGAGGTCTGTGTGCTGATGTTTAATGGTGATTGGTGGTTTCTGATGTGCCTGGTGTTAAACGTGATGTATGGTGAAGGATGTTGGTGTTTGATGGACGATATCTGTCTGATGGGAGATGCCGATGCTGTGAATCACGTCAGGATTTTGAATTTTAAAAAAATGTTAGAGCCTTTTTAACTAATAATCCTATGAAATATAGTGCCATGATTACAAGTTATTGCACTACCAATGCAAAGTGCTACAGTAAATAAAATGATAGAAAATCAGACTCAAACCTTTATATACTGTAAAATCTTGCATTGTTCAGTCAATACAAAACAATTTAACACCGCTCAGCTCAGTGTTTGGATTGGATTCAGTTATTAAAAGCATCTCCCTGGCTATTAAATACGTCTAGTTATTAGACCCAGAACAAAAGTCACGGCTGCTGGGAGAAAAAAACTGTAGCCTACAAATAATTGGATTACGTGCAGAGGAAAGCACCAGTGATCGATTGACAAGATGTGTTCATTATCATTAATCCCCTGAGCCAGGAGAATGATTCACAAGCACTTGGGCTGTCCGTCTTTCTCACACGGCTTACACACCAGAATCAGAATCCTTCCCGGAAACGGCGTAAAGCCAGCCGCGAAAACAAGCACGAAGAGAAGACGGCTTGCAGGCCTGCTATAGATCTCGTAATGGCAAACCGAGCGTGACATTCCACCAACAAAAACTCACATCAGAGTGAGCCGAGCTGCTGTTGTAATGGGGCTATCTGTGTCCTTCAGTGAAGACAAACAACGAGAGAGGGAAGAGAAATCTTTTTAACGGCTTGTTTATCTGACAGGCTGACAAGGCTTCGATAGTGTGTCAGTAAGTCTGGGAGAAAAGTGCCATGTTGCCCGATCCAGCCCTGTCTCTCACACACAGACACACGCACACACACACACACACACACACACACAGCTTAAGAATGAATGTCAAACTCTCAAGCGAGGAAAACAGCAAAGGAGCCATATTCATGGAAATCGTAACTGAAACACTGAGTGGTGGCTCCTGTTTCTGACTGATAAAAATATCCTACGATGAATTTCTGAGTCGGCTGTTCACAAACACACAGTGAGCCAAATAGGTATGGCTTACTCTTTCTGAGATGAGATCGTTCACAACTTGGACGTACAATACAGTAAAAAAACAATATATATACACTATATATATCCCATGTTATATTTCGCTTTCGGTTTTGTCCTAGATGTCCTGTTTCTGTTTCTGCCTTAAAGAGTGCTTCATGCCAGTGTACAGAGTGAAATTCTTGTACTATGGTTATACACCCATACCAAGTAGCTCTAACGTAGTGTAAAAGGTAGCTAAGTAACAAGTAGCAAGTGAAATAACAGCGAACTGTGTGTGCAGTCATAAAGTGACATAATGGGAGATGTTACACATACAGTACTCTTCATTATTAGCAGGTAAAAAAAACAATACTCATAAAATTAACCCTTTTTACCAGTAGCTGGTGTTCATTCTGCCAGGCTGTGAGTCTGATATAAAAATGAGTCAGGACTTTCGGTCTGAGACGTGTGTTTCTCCCTCTGTTGGATAACCTTACACAGAATTTGAGTGGTTGAAGATCAATTTTTAGCTGCTTATGAGTAAGCACTTGGGGCATCTCTGAGAGCAGAAAGGTGCGATATCAACATTTACTTGATAGAAACAGTTGTGTGAAACAAAACAAACCGCTTTTGTTTTTTCGGAACGTTTCTATGAATATATCGCCTGCAGTAGGCTAGGGAAAAACAGAAATACTTTCAGAAATTCTTCAATCCCTGAATGTACTTTCATATGAGCTTCATATTAAGCACCACTGTGGAGTGGGACATGACAAAGACATTCAATGCTGAACATGTGTACAACCGAACGGGAGCAAATTCCATTTTCTGGCCTCTGGTAAGCAATGTAAACGTCATATGCAGTCCAAGAGTCCAGTGTAAATATAAGCGTTAGAATGTCAGAAGAAAAAGAGAAATAGATTTAGAAACGTAAAACATATTTAGGTTTATGTTACAGGGAAATGTTTCTATTTTGTGGTAAGCAATGAGCTTTAAGGTTGTTTCATATTTTTTATTTTTTACAGTCCACATTCTCCAAGAAACTTTGAACCACCTAAAGAGTCAGATTCCTTGGAAAACATGCCACTTTTATAAAAGGCAAATTTGGTTCTTTTACTGTTTACTGCTGACATAGTTACATTTATTTTCATTATTATTAAAGGCATCTTAGTTCTACATCATTTCTGTCTATTTTTGTACAGTACTGCACATTTAAAACAGCAAAAATTTCCATGCAAAACATTAACATGCCAAACTTGGAGCCAGTCAAGCTCAGGAACAAACCGGGGACCCTGGAGCAAGAAGCCACACCTTCTTTGGCAGGACTGACAGGCACGGTTGGTTACAGAGACCAAACCCAGATGCTGCTACAGATATCATGCTGTTTGGTGTAAACCTGCCTGCAGCCACTGAATACTCACGCTCCAGCACTAACTCCAGCACTAGAGAAGCCTCCATGGGAAAGATAGCCATCATTAAATGATTTATTTATTTCTAGTTACCCGTTTTGAGTGAGCAAATGATAAAATAATGGCTAGTGGGTTCGGTTTATCCAGCAGCACGATCACCCCGATTTGTGCTCGCGTCATTTCAGCACTACCCTTTTCTAGCATGCATCACACTCGCTACTCAACGTCTGTCACAAGCGTTTCACACCATCTGACCACCAGTTCCAAGAGCCGAGGGAAAAACAAACCGAATGCTTCTTGAAAGACACAAAACAATTCAAGTCGAAGGTCGAGTCATTTACCGCCATGTTCAAGATGCACAACACATGGTCTAATGGCTTCTACTGGCTAGTATGCTAGTTGTTTATGCTAGTTTTCTCCATGATATTGTAGATCTGTACTGAATAAATCCCAATACGTTTTGCAGATTAGATTCAATCAAACCCTAGTGTCCGAGACACACCCTCTATTTCCAGGAGGTCAGATCGACAAGTGTGGAGTAATAAAATCCCGGCAGTTTTACAAACACGATAACCTCATGATTGTAAAGCAGTTGGATTATTGTGCGTTATCGCCGTGAGTCTATTTTCTATTTTTCTAAAGACGCCAATTACTCTAGACTGCAACAGGCAACAAACTTGAAACCTCCTGCTAATAAAAATGTCGAGCTGTCTCAGGGTGTATGTATGGGTGATTTATTTAGGAGAAACCCCTAAGGTGTTCCTGAGCCCCAGCTGGGAAAGCTGAGATCCAAACCGCGTTTATGAAGCAATTACGCCTGACTCCCTGCCAGCGTTATATAACAGAATAGATGCTGGGTGTGAGTGAGTGAGTGTGTAAGTGGCGTATTTTTGGCCAGGATCCCAGCTGCAAAACAGGTCTGACCTCTCGTAAGGCAGAAAGGCCTCAGTGTGCAGCACCAGAGGTAAATGTGTGAGAGCGCGTTGTATAAGCCAGAGTTTACAGTGGGTTAGGGATGCCATGACTTAAAATGTGCTTGAAATGTTCTCACTTGGACTTTTATATACACTCTCACAGCCCACTTTGTTCCAGTGAGCACTTTAATGGCCATGCTAAGACTTATTAACCTTTACTGCTGGAGAGAAAACTCACAAAAAAGCTTATGTCTCTGTGCAGGTCTGGATGTGTTCAGTAACAGTGACCCGAGGTGACTGGGGAAATGTAGATTATTCCACCGGACTGCAACAGTTCTGCTGAACAGTGGAAAATTCTCAAGAAGACAAAAAAAATAAAAATTCTTCTTGTTATATTCTTGTGTGTTCTTTTGTTCTCATGTACTCACGTGATACTTTATTCTCAGTATTACAGAACACTCCATGTTCATAAAGCACCATGAAACCTAGATATTGCAGTGGTAGCTCAGTGTTTACACTGTTATTGACCGGAAGGTCGTGAGTTCAAATCCCAGTACTGCCAAACTGCCACTGTTCCTCTCTTGAGCAAGGCCCTTAGCCCTCAACTACGCAGTGTATAAATGAGCTAAATGTGAGTCGCTCTGGATATGGGCGGCTGCCAAATATTGTAAATATGAGGGATGATTATCTCTTTATGGCTCAGTAAGTTGCTGCATATCTTTGTCTCTCAATCGCAAATTAAACAGTATAGCAGTTAATCTTTGTATAAGATTTGTTTTTACATTAACCCACATGACATCCTCTGCCAATTTTAGCATGCTGTTAATGTGCATCTCAATAAATTAGAATGTCGTGGAAAAGTTCATTTATTTCAGTAATTCAATTCAAATTGTGAAACTCGTGTATTAAATAAATTCACTGCACACAGACTGAAGTAGTTTAAGTCTTTGGTTCTTTTAATTGTGATGATTTTGGCTCACATTTAACAAAAACCCACCAATTCACTCTCAACAAATTAGAATATGGTGACATGCCAATCAGCTAATCAACTCAAAACACCTGCAAAGGTTTCCTGAGCCTTCAAAATGGTCTCTCAGTTTGGTTCACTAGGCTACACAATCATGGGGAAGACTGCTGATCTGACAGTTGTCCAGAAGACAATCATTGACACCCTTCACAAGGAGGGTAAGCCACAAACATTCATTGCCAAAGAAGCTGGCTGTTCACAGAATGCTGTATCCAAGCATGTTAACAGAAAGTTGAGTGGAAGGAAAAAGTGTGGAAGAAAAAGATGTACAACCAACCGAGAGAACCGCAGCCTTATGAGGATTGTCAAGCAAAATCCATTCAAGAATTTGAGTGAACTTCACAAGGAATGGACTGAGGCTGGGGTCAAGGCATCAAGAGTCAAGGAATTTGGCTACAGTTGTCATATTCCTCTTGTTAAGCCACTCCTGAACCACAGACAACGTCAGAGGCGTCTTACCTGGGCTAAGGAGAAGAAGAACTGGACTGTTGCCCAGTGGTCCAAAGTCCTCTTTTCAGATGAGAGCAAGTTTTGTATTTCATTTGGGAACCAAGGTCCTAGAGTCTGGAGAAAGGGTGGAGAAGCTCATAGCCCAAGTTGCTTGAAGTCCAGTGTTAAGTTTCCACAGTCTGTGATGATTTTGAGTGCAATGTCATCTGCTGGTGTTGGTCCATTGTGTTTTTTGAAAACCAAAGTCACTGCACCCGTTTACCAAGAAATTTTGGAGCACTTCATGCTTCCTTCTGCTGACCAGCTTTTTGAAGATGCTGATTTCACTTTCCAGCAGGATTTGGCACTGCCCACACTGCCAAAAGCACCAAAAGTTGGTTAAATGACCATGGTGTTGGTGTGCTTGACTGGCCAGCAAACTCACCAGACCTGAACCCCATAGAGAATCTATGGGGTATTGTCAAGAGGAAAATGAGAAACAAGAGACCAAAAAATGCAGATGAGCTGAAGGCCACTGTCAAAGAAACCTGGGTTTCCATACCATCTCAGCAGTGCCACAAACTGATCACCTCCATGCCACGCTGAATTGAGGCAGTAATTAAAGCAAAAGGAGCCCCTACCAAGTATTGAGTACATGTACAGTAAATGAACATACTTTCCAGAAGGCCAACAATTCACTAAAAATGTTTTTTTTATTGGTCTTATGAAGTATTCTAATTTGTTGAGATAGTGAATTGGTGGGTTTTTGTTAAATGTGAGCCAAAATCATCACAATTAAAAGAACCAAAGACTTAAACTACTTCAGTCTGTGTGCATTGAATTTATTTAATACACGAGTTTCACAATTTGAGTTAAATTACTGAAATAAATGATCTTTTCCACGACATTCTAATTTTTTGAGATGCACCTGTCTTTACATTTATGGCATTTGGCAGACACCCTTTTCCAGAGTTACACTTACACTTATCTCATTCATCGCACTGAACAACTGAGGGTTGGTGGTCCTCAGATTTGAACTCACAACCTTCTGGGCAGTAGTCCAAAACCTTAACCACTGAGCTACCACTTCCACGGGATCACTGACCTCCTGTGGTAATATGAGTTAGCTACTAATGACCTCATGTGGTAACTTCATCTAGCTCTGGATGACTTTAATAGCTTTAGCTAATGACTTTTAATTAATGACCGCCTGTGGTAACCTGGATTAGCTTGAAGTGAACTCCTTTGGTAATTTTAGCTAGTTAACAGTGTCTTTCTGTGGTAACTTCTGTTAGCTATCAATGATAGCATGTGGTAACTTCACCTAGCTATCAGTGTCTTTCTGTGGTAACTTTAGTTAGTGAACTACTGTGGTAACTTCAGCTAGCTTTTAATGACTTTCTGTGGTAACTAGCTAGTTCTTCAGTGACCTTCTGTGGTAATTTTAGCTAGCTATTCATTCATTGCTGAACATGGCGTCTCAGGCGTCATTGGCAAGATACACCCTGGACGGAGTGCCAACGCACACACACACTCTCATTCACTCACGCAATCACACACTATGAACAATTTAGAGATGCCAATCAACCTACAATGCATATCTTTGGACCGGGGGAGGAAACCCCCGAGGCACGGGGAGAACATGCAAACTCCACACACACGGCGGAGGCGGGAATCAAACCCCCAACCCTGGAGGTGTGAGGCAAATGTGCTAATGTGCTAACCACCAAGCCACCGTGCCCCCGCTAGCTATTCAATTAAATGTAATTTTGTATGGCACTTTTAACAGTAGACACGGTCACAAAGCAACTTTACAGAAATCTATCAGAAAACTATCAAAGAACTCCTGTGGCAAGTTTAACTAGGAATTAATGACAAGCCATGTTGATCTAACTTGATGTCACTGACCTTGTATGGTAACTGTAGCTAACTATTAATGTACTTACTGTAGTAATAAACCGAATTCATGGAAGAAGTCTATTTTTGGTTCGCAATGTCTCAACATTTTCATTTATTCAGGCTGATTTGTGTCTGTAATCTGCTTCCATTTGGTTCAAGCACTCTTCTCTGTGGCACTGAGGTCCAGCTTACTTTATATTTATCTACCTCATTAAGCTCTTAGGAACAGCACACTCTGGCACATTGGACTATTTATTTACTCTGCACATCATTCTGCATGTGAGAAGTATTTCATTGAGGCTTCATTTGTTTATTTACAAAGGGAAATAACAGCTTGAATGTCAGCACAGATGTGTTTACAGAGCATGCTGTTGGCCTGTTGCAGTCTGATGGTCACCTCTTCTCATACAGCTGCTGCATGATGGCCATGTTTAAAGCAGTTCACTTTTTATCCTGTGGCTCTTGGCTCATTGCTGGAGCTTACATTTCGCTTTACAACGCCAAAATAAACACACAGACTGTACCCATAATCCCCCAGGCTGGATCAGGCTGGCTCTTGGGGGGGTCAGAGGGAAGGGCTGGAGCGCCTCCAGACACACGCCGGCCTTTAATGCAACCTGAAGGCCAATTATTAGGGCACTTTCCCCAGGGTTTGCAGGCCCTGCTGAATACTGTTTTGGGAGGAAACTTGAAAATCCACAGTGATGGAGAGAGAGAGAGAGAGAGAGAGAGAGAGAGAGAGAGAGAGAGAGAGAGAGAATTTTCTGGCGGTCACCTTGGGAGTCTCAGTAACCAAATCCTAAATGTTACACAAGGCAGACTCAACTAAATCCCTCTGAACACACACTTTACACACCTCTCTTTCTCTCTCTCTCTCTCTCTCCCTCCCCTGTGGTATCTCCTTATGACTATCAATTTGTCTCCAAATCAATTTGTTGACCAATCTGGTTGATGTCTGTAATAACATTATTATTATGTAATAGCACTATCCATCTCTCAATTCATTGACTCTCACAGTCTCTTAATGTGATACAGTATCTATTTACTCCTCTCATAATCTTATACAGAATCTCTTTGGGTCTCTCTTAATCTTATAGAGTATCTCTTTGGGTCTCTCTTAATCTTATAGAGTATCTCTTTGGGTCTCTCTTAATCTGATACAGTATTTTTTGGGTCTTTCTTAATCTAATACAGTATCTATTTTGGCCTTGCTTAATGTGATACAGTATCTCTTTGGGTCTCTTTTAAACTTATATAGTATCCCTAGGTCTTTGTTAATCTGATACGGTATCTATTTGGGTGTCTGTTAATCTGAGGCAGTATCTCTTTGGGTCTCCCAAATTTATACAGTATCTCTTTTGTTCTCTCTTAATCTGATACAGTATCTCTTTGGGTCTCTTTTGAACTTGTATAGTATCTCTGGGTCTCTCTTAATCTGATACGGTATCTCTTTAGGTCTTTCTTAAACTTATATAGTACCTTTGGGTGTCTGTTAATCTGAGGCAGTATCTCTTTGGGTCTCTCAAATTTATACAGTGTCTCTTTTGGTCTCTCTTAATCTGATACAGTATCTCTTTGGGTCTCTTTTGAAATTAAATAGTATCTCTTTGGGTCTTTCTTAATCTTATACATTATCTCTTTGGGTCTCTCTTAATCTGATACAAAATCTCTTTCTGCCTTTTTTATTCTTATACGTCATCTCTTTAGGTGTCTCTTAATCTAATACAGTATCTCTTTATGCCTCTCTTAATCTCAGACAATATCTGTCTGTATCAGATTAATGCCTGTCTCAATCTCCGACAGTATATATTCTCTCTTAATCTCAGACAGTATCACGTTGTAACTAAATCCCATGTTCCAATATATTTCTGCATATTGACATTCACTGGACCATGTCTCCTAATTAACTACAAATAACTGACAGAATGTGACATTTGTGTTTTCACGGTTCAGGTTCAGCAGTGTGTAAATATTACAGTATGATAAAACATTGTGATATAAAATGACTAAACTTTCTCTGTTTGTCTGTAATCCAGTGTTAAAATGACCAGTTCAGTACCTTATAAAACACTGTTCATTACATTCTCCAAAAGCTTTGACCTTCTAATAGAAAAACATGCAGTGAGCAGTGTGAATAAACAACATGGTCATTCGATCTGCTGCAGAAGACAGCACCATGCGATGTTACGCACTCCACCACAACCTCCTCCTCTGCTTGCTCTCGGTATGAAACCAACAGCTCTGCTCTACACTTACAGCATGCTGTCTGTCTGTCTGTCTGTCTGTCTGTCAACATCTCACCACACACACACACACACACACACACACTTCACCACATCACCACCACTGCTTTAACTCAGAATTAATCCAACAGCTCTGCTCTCGACTTACAGCATGTTGTCTGTCTGTCTGTCTCTCAATGTCTCACCACACACACTCCACCATCACCACTACTGCTTTAACTCAAAACTAAACAAACAGTTCTTCTCTATGCTGTCTGCCTGTCTCACCACACAAACACACACCACACAAACCAATAGCCCTACTCTACACTATCTGTCTGTCTCTCAGTGTCTTACCACACACACACACACACCAAACCACCACCACACACAAATAAACCAACAGCTCTGATCTATGCTGTCTGTCTCACAATACACACACACACACACAAACTTTACTTCCTCTTTCTCTTGGAATTAAACCAACAGCTCTGCTCTACGCTTACAGCACACTGTCTGTTTGTGTCTCACTGTCTCACCACACACACACACACACACACACACACACACACACACACACTCTTCTGCCCAACACTATTATTGATCTGACCAGTTGCAGGTGCAGTCGCTCTGTAATTATGACGCTGAGTGAGCTTTAACATGCTCTCTGGAAATGTCATATTCAAGCTAGCTTTATTAACACACAAGTAGTCAGTGTGTGTGTGTGTGTGTGTGTGTGTGTGTGTGTGTGTGTGTGTCCTGCCATCACATTTATTCAGAGATGGAGATACAGATAGACATGAAGAGAAGAAAGGGAGTGTATCTACACTCTTCATTTACACCATCGCTCAATGTTTATGCATGGTGATGGCAAAATAATCCACAACGGCAACATAATGTATTTGAGTATTATTCATTCCCAGAGAGATGCTGCACCTCGGAGTGATTTACAGTGTGTGTGTGTGTGTTTTATACTACTTCATGGCACAGTGAGGTGACCGCTGTGCAGCAGAGTGATCACTAACAGCTGATATACAGGATGATCCGTCATCAATTAACCTGAGCGTGGACGAGGAACAACAAACTGAAGTGGCATTAATGTAGATATTATTAGCCTTGTATAAAGCATTATTAACAATTTCAACATATTCACAGAGTCACAGCATGAAGACGTGCTTAATTCTTACTTAATATGCCTCAGAATATTCAATAGTGTTTTATGCCCCACAAGAATGTTTCCCTCTTCCTGCTATTTAGCTCTGCTTTGCATTTCCCACCCGAGATCCACATAAAAATCCATCTTTTGAATAGTCTTTATGCAAGAATGGTTTTTTTGAAGTGTTCAACACACGCACAGGCCTTCCTCCTCATTATATACTCTCACTACCTAGGGCACTTCATACTGCACACTTCATAGTGTGCAGTATGTGTGCAGTATAAAACAGCATTTGGGATTAAAAAGAATGACTCAAATAAGAATAGAAACTGCCTCCACGTGATATACGGTGGGGTTTATATGCCTGAGAACTCTCAAATCCTTCTTTCTTACAATTTCAGTCTCTTTAGGTCTCAAAATATACAACTGTATCTTATTAGATCCCTTTAACTCTCTCTTAATCTCTGACAGTATCGCTTTATGTCTCTCTTAATCTCAGACAGTATCACTTTATGTCTCTCTTAATCTCAGACAGTATCACATGTCTCTCTTAATCTCAGACAGTATCACTTTAACTCTCTTAATCTCAGACAGTATCACTTTATGTCTCTCTTAATCTCAGACAGTATCACTTTATGTCTCTCTTAATCTCAGACAGTATCACTTTATGTCTCTCTTAATCTCAGACAGTATCACTTTATGTCTCTCTTAATCTCAGACAGTATCACATGTCTCTCTTAATCTCAGACAGTATCACTTTATGTCTCTCTTAATCTCAGACAGTATCACTTTATGTCTCTCTTAATCTCAGACAGTATCACATGATGTCTCTCTTAATCTCAGACAGTATCACTTTATGTCTCTCTTAATCTCAGACAGTATCACTTTATGTCTCTCTTAATCTCAGACAGTATCACTTTATGTCTCTCTTA
>JAUCMX010000006.1:6136103-6151103 GCA_033459395.1 Hemibagrus guttatus | reverse complement strand
TTTAGATGGATGGATGGATGGATGGGTGGATGGATATTTAGATGGATGGATGGGTGGATGGATATTTAGATGGATGGATGGATGGATATTTAGATGGAAGGATGGACAGACAGACAGACAGACAGTGAACCTGAACATATAACGTCTTTATCACTCGGTGGTGTAGGCATAAAAAGTACATTGAACACTTTTTTGCTTTTATTTTTTAAAACCTGAATAATGTTAACAGTACTCTTGTGCTTTCACTCAGTATCACTTCATCTCTTGAACAGATATTTCCAATTTTAATAGATTTTTCTGAGACATTACTGAAACATAAGTATAATTTATCCCCTGGTTAGATTTTGAGCTTGTGATCTATTTCATATTGAGAAACACTGTGTGAAGCAATTTATTATTCAATATCAATGAAATGACTGCCTTCATGTACTTCTAAATGTTACTGTCTTTTCATTAAAACAAATATATCAATATAATGTAATATACTATATTCAAAATGAGAACCTCAACGCTATCTGATAGAATTTTCAGGTTCATGACGCATTCAGAATAAGTTGTTAAAATGAAGAGCAGAGGAAGAGGGGACACATGCAAATTAGGACACTTGTTTATGTGCATTTTCTGCCTATTTTCTTGGCAGGTGTGAACGATTTCAAGCAATTTCTAGATAAAGAGCTGTGGATGATCCCTACTAGATTATACTGAACGATACTACACTATACTACACAATACTATGCTATACTGCACTATACTACAGAATACTACACTATACAAGAGGTATTTATGCAATACTGCACTATACTATGTTATACTACACAAAACTACACAACAATCCAGGTAAGTACATGGTACTACACAATACTATGCTATGCTACAGGTAAGGACAAAATATTACAGAGTACTATGCGATACTGCACTATACTAGTTCATTGTCTTCCGCTTATCCGGAGCCGGGTCGCGGGGGCAGCAGTTTAAGTAGGGATGCCCAGACCTCCCTCTCCCTAGCCACTTCCTCCAGCTCTTCCGGAGGGACCCCGAGGCGTTCCCAGGCCAGCCGAAAGACATAGTCTCTCCAGCGTGTCCTGGGTCTTCCCCGGGGCCTCTTCCCAGTGGGGCATGCCCGGAACACCTCTCCAGGGAGACGTCCCAGAGGCATCCGAAACAGATGCCCGAGCCACCTCAACTGCCCCCTTTTGATGTGGAGGAGCAGCGGCTCTACTCCGAGCTCCTCCCGGGTGACAGAGCTCCTTACCCTATCTCTAAGGGAGCGCCCTGTCACCCTACGGAGGAAGCTCATTTCAGCCGCTTGTATCCGGGATCTTACCCTTTCGGTCATGACCCAGAGCTCATGACCATAGGTGAGAGTAGGAACGTAGATTGACTGGTAAATCGAGAGCTTCGCCTTCCGGCTCAGCTCCTTCTTCACCACAACAGACCGGTACATAGACCGCATTACTGCTGCCGCTGCACCGATCCGTCTGTCAATCTCACGATCCATCCTTCCCTCACTTGTGAACAAGACCCCGAGATACATAAACTCCTCCACTTGAGGAAGGACCTCCCCTCCAACCAGAAGGGTGCAAGCCACCTTTTTCCAGTCGAGAACCATGGCCTCGGATTTGGAGGTGCTGACCCTCATCCCAGCCGCTTCACACTCAGCTGCAAAACGCCCCAGTGCATGCTGTAAGTCCAGGCCTGAAGAGGCCAACAGGACAACATCATCTGCAAAAATCAGCGATGAAATCCTGTGGTCCCCAAACTGGACTCCCTCCAGCCCCTGGCTGCGCCTAGAAATTCTGTCCATAAAAACAATGAACAGAACCGGTGACAAAGGACAGCCCTGTCAGAGCCCAACATGCACTGGGAACAGATCTGACTTACAGCTGGCAATGTGAACCAAGCTCCTGCTCCGGTTATATAGAGACCGAACAGCCCTTAACAGAGGGCCACGGACCCCGTACTCCCAGAGCACCTCCCACAGAATGCCACGAGGGACACGGTCAAAAGCCTTCTACAAGTCCACAAAACACATGTGGACTGGTTGGGCAAACTCCCATGAACCCTCGAGCACCCTGTGGAGGGTATAGAGCTGGTCCAGTGTTCCACGACTAGGTCGAAAACCACATTGCTCCTCCTGTATCCGAGGTTTGACTAACGGTCGGACTCTCCTCTCCAGTACTCTGGAATAGACTTATAGACTTAATGCACTATACTACACAAGACAATACCATACTACACTATACTAAAGAATACTGCACCATACTACACAAAACTGCACTATATTACAGGAAACTAAACAATAGTACACAATACTGCACCATACTACAGAATATTACACTATACTACAAGTAAGTACACAATACTATGCTATACTACACTACACTATACTAAAGAATACTACACAATACAACACAATACTATGCTATACTGAACTATACTACAGAATACTACACTATACTAGAGGTAATTACACAATACAACACAATACTATCCTATACTCCAGAAAACTACACTATACTACACAATTATATGCTAGTAGCAAGTAAGTACACAATTTTATGCTGCACTACGCTATACTACAGGTAAGTACACAGTACTACACAATGTTATGATATACTACCCAATACTATATAATATAACACCATATTATACTATACTAAAGAATACTGCACCATTCTACACAATACTATGCTATACTACACATAGCTACAGGTTGGTACACAACACTATGCTACACTACACTATGCTACAGGTTGGTACACAATACTATGATACACTACACATTGCTACAGGTTGGTACATAATACTATGCTACACTACACTATGCTACAGGTTGGTACACAATACCATGCTACAGGTTGGTACACAATAGTATGCTACACTACACTATGCTACAGATTGGTACACAATACTATGCTTACAGGTTGGTACACAATAGTATGCAACACTACACTATGCTACAGGTTGGTACACAATACTATGATACACTACACATTGCTACAGGTTGGTACACAACACTATGCTACACTACACTATGCTACAGGTTGGTACACAATACTATGCTACAGGTTGGTACACAATACTATGATACACTACACATTGCTACAGGTTGGTACATAATACTATGCTACACTACACTATGCTACAGGTTGGTACACAATACTATGCTACAGGTTGGTACACAATAGTATGCTACACTACACTATGCTACAGATTGGTACACAATACTATGCTTACAGGTTGGTACACAATACTGTGCTACAGGTTGGTACACAATACTATGCTACAGGTTGGTACACAATACTATGATACACTACACATTGCTACAGGTTGTTACATAATACTATGCTACACTACACTATGCTACAGGTTGGTACACAATACTATGCTACAGGTTGGTACACAATAGTATGCTACACAATACTATGCTACAGGTTGGTACACAATACTATGCTACAGGTTGGTACACAATACTATGCTACAGGTTGGTACACAATACTATGCTACAGGTTGGTACATAATACTATGCTACAGGTTGGTACACAATACTATGCTACACTACACTAAGCTACAGGTTGGTACACAATACTATGCTACACTACACTATGCTACAGGTTGGTACACAATACTATGCTACACTACACTATGCTACAGGTTGGTACACAATACTATGCTACAGAATACTACACAACACTACAGGAAATTACACTAGACAATAGAGTACATAGCCATTTCAAACAAAACAGCACACATCTCCACTTTGTGCTCTAATTACCACTCAATGTCCTCAGTATAGAGGAAAAATCTCTTAAATTGTTATAAATGATATGTAATGTTTAATGACATCTTATGAAATGTTTCTCGGAGGCATTTCCATCGGCTCATACTGAGTTACGCTTTATTACATTTTCTGCAGCAAAGAGGAAATGTGGGAGCGAGTTCACAGGAATGATATCAGCTATCAGAAGTGTTTTTACCAGCTAATATAATCTCCACTGATGTGTGTGTGTGTGTGTGTGTGTGTGTGTGTGTGTGTGTGTGTAGAGGCAGCATGCTTTTAGCACACAAGGGTGCAATAAGAAGCATAACCTATATTATCCTACATAATTGATAGGAAGTGTGTGTGTGTGTGTACACGTTTAAAGCACCTAGATCCTCTTGTAATGTTAAAAAAACATTCTTATCAACAGCAATTCTGTCAGTAGCAGCTCAGGAGGTTCCCAGACGGTTATGAGTTCACATCCCCAAACTAACACAGAGCCAATGCTGAACTTTAATCAAGACCTTTTCAGACTTCAACAACAAAGTCAACAACATTACTGAAAAAAATTCTAATAATATTGAGCCAGAGAAGCAGAACTATGAAACATAAATGAGCCTCTAAATCCTGCTGACTGTAGTCAAAAGTCTATTGTGTAGTACTGATAAAGATCTCTAAATCTGCCTTGCTTATATGGCTAAACCGCGTGAAGAAGCTAAACACAAACTGGTGACCTCATGCAGACGCTGTACTCCATATTCAGATTCAAAAGGTTTATTGTCATGTGCACAGGGAAAACACAGCGGCTTAGACCATACAATTCTTTTAAAAAATTTTCAAATCTCCCTTACACAAAATAATATGTAATAGAAAAATATGAAAATATAATATCAATACAGACTAAAATATAAACATCTGAGTGTTCATGGAGTAGCACTAATGTTTTTTTTATATATATAGATAGATATATGCAATCCTTGTGTGTCAATTTCGATAGATAGATAGATAGATAGATAGATAGATAGATAGATAGATAGATAGATAGATAGATAGATAGATAGAAATATCCCCAACCTTTACACATTATGACTGAAATAAATCTCCTGATCGAACAGCTATCAAAAGTTCATAAGACCTGAGAATGATGAATGAAAAACTACACTTTCTATAAAGCTGGAATTTTTCATAATTTCTGCAAAATTATTTCATTCATTCATTGTCTACCGCTTATCCGATCTATTCTCGGGTCACGGGGAGCCTGTGCCTCTCAGGCGTCATTGGGCATCAAGGCAGGATACACCCTGGACAGAGTGCCAACCCATCGCAGGGTGCACACACACTCATGTAGCCATAACACAATAAGTGTTACAGCTAGAAGGTTCAAGTAAAACTTACTGAACTCATAAAACACATTAAATACACTATATTGGCAAAGGTTTTGGGACACCCATCCAAATCATTAAACTCAGGTGTTGTTTTTCAGGGGTTGCCCCCTTGGTTCCAGTGAAAGGGACTCTTAATGCTTCAGCATACCAAGACATTTTAGACAATTTTATGCTCCCAACTTTGTGGGAACAGTTTGGGGATGACCCCTTCCTGTTCCAACATGACTGCACACCAGTGCACAAAGCAAGGTCCATAAAGACATGGATGAGTGAGTTTGGTGTGGAGGAACTTGACTGGCCTGCACAGAGTTGACTGGCCTGCACTAACCTCAACCCGATAGAACACCTTTGGGATGAATTAGAGCGGAGACTGTGACCTGCGTGCCTAAGCTCACAAATGCGCTTCTAGAGGAATGGTCAAAAATTCCCATAAACACACTCCTTGTGGAAAGCCTTCCCAGAAGAGTTGAAGCTGTTGTAGCTGCAAAGGGTGGGCCAACTCCATATTACATTCATGTGCATGTAAAGGCAGACATCCCAAAACGTTTGGCAACATTGTGTATGTTGTGCCCAGAGACACTGGTACTAACTTATTTATTTATATTTGTCATCTACAGTGTTGATGTAACAGTAGGACACAGTTTGAACCAAAAAAATGTAAATCACAACACCATTATGATTCATTACTTATAAAGAGTAATGTGAGGGCTGCACATGCCGGAATGTTCCTTTAAATATTTGTGGGTAACAATCATAGCAGCGGCGTATAGCATATACTACATCATGTACCTCAACTTGTGAAAAGAAATAAAGTACTGCTGTTGACAAGTCTAGGGATTCAGCTACAGAGTGGTAAAAGGAGGACATAGTCTGGCCTTAAGATGAACATCTTCATCTACAGCAAAAACAATGTCCTAAAATGTGGGATAATCAATGTAGGGTGTATGGTTTTATATCTTAGTCTGTAAATGAGCCAAGTGGCAATTATAGAAGAAGAAAGTGTGCAGAGTTTCACAATGTTTGCAAATTTGTGTATCATTGGATTTTGCTGTCTGGTGATCCTACAAAGCAGGAATATAATGATTATAACTGGGATGAGAATTGAGCCTTGTGGGACACCCAGGGAAAGGCACGATAAACCTAGCAGTAGAGTCAAATCGATGTGTTATCTGAACCAAAATACTGTACAGTCCATTTTTCATGTTGATGCAGCTGTGTGTCATGGCACACTATGTCAAAAGCAGCCAAAAAAAAATAAAAATCAGAAACACAACCATGGTCAGCTTCAGTCTGCCAACAAGTCATTTATCACCCTGAGCTGAGAGGTTTCATTACTGCGGTTTACCTTAAACCCAGACTGAAACTCTTCCTTTAGGTTAGTAGAGGAAAAGTGTTCTTCAAGCAGCACTTACCACAAAACTTCCGTAGTTTACTGAGGAGGAGAAAGTTAAAAATGGGACTGTAATTTCTGAAGTCGTAGGGCCTAGGCTTTTTGAGTAATGTGGTGATTTGGTTCAGTTTCAAGTTAGGAGAAAGAGAAACAGAACATGGGGAAGCCATAATACAACAAAGCATATTATTCTAATCGCAGGTAGTATCTGGACCTTGCCTGGCTCATCCTAATGCTCTACCTCTGCTTGGAGATTCTTGGAATTCACTCACTGTTGCTGAGGATACCCCCACATAGATAGCCTAAAGATTCCTGGGGATGAAACATACCCTACAAAAACAGCCCAGCCCACCTGTTCCTGAGTAAAAATTTACTAGAAATTTGGGTTGGGTGGGTTGGAGGGCCTTGCTTAAGGGCCCAACAGTGGCAGCTTGGCAGTGCTGGGGCTTGAACCCCGATCTTCCGGTTAACAATGCAGAACCTTAAGTACTTGAGCTACCACTGCCTCCAATCCGATGTCACCCTGAAGAGGAAGAGATCCTTCACAAGTCCTGTTTCTCTCGAGGTTCCTTGCTTGGGTTTTCCTTACCACGATCAATGGCAACTTTTACATCCGGAATTTAGTAAAGCTGCTGTGTAACAATGTTCCTTGTTAAAAGCACTAATTAAAAAGCTAACTGCAGAGTAACCATGGAAACCATAATCTGCCTTTTACAGATTTACTTAAGATGGGTTTCCCCAATAAACCAGACAAACGAGACTGAATAAAATCGAACTGACCAACAAAGAACAGAGCAAGGATTTGCAATCTTATACACACAGGACCAAGATGGCTACAGATTTCCCTTCAACAGGCCAAGATTAACTGATAAACTGCTGTAATCAAGTGTGCCTCTTGACGAAAAGCCACAACAGATCAGACTGGAAAAACCAGCGAAATATTGGCCCAGTTATTTTTCTTGGATATACAATTACTTGTTTGGCTTGAGCTTTTCAATCCGAAGTAACTTCAATGGAAATGTGGCCACTGGCATCAACAGAATTCGAACTGGAGATCACCTGACAATAGGTTGAACACTTTCACAGTTGCCCCACTTGGAAGCCCTTGAATAATGACTGTTGAATTATTTAGAGCAGATCTCAGATGAAGCTAGAGGGGAGGCTGTAAGCAGTCAGTAACACTATATTAATAATAGAGAAAAGTATTTCCTGGACCAGCACTCCTCCTTGTAGTGTAAGACATGGACATTGTAAGCAAGCTCATGCCTGTCAGCTAAGAAGGAAACCAAGTGGAAGGGTGAGAGAACATCACGGCTTACGATCTGAGGGGGTGACACCTGATTTAGTGTAGCTGAAAAGTCTTATTGTAGCGGCAGACCAGGGACTTCAATGGTTGACGGTAAATCCTCAGGGATGGGGGAATTGGTCAAGCAGTGGTCATTATGACGAAAGGGTAAAGGTTTATAGGATGTTTAAAAGCGATGATCTCGGTCTTTGCAACGTAGCAGACACAGTTTGAAGAGGAACCAGAAAAGTTCAGCAGTGGCAGAGCAGGAACCCAGTATACAGTAGAAGCACAGGATGTATAGGGTTATACTGTAGAGCCACACTCACTTCCCGACTGTTTCACAGTGATAAAATCTGATTTGCCCATTTAGAAACAAAGCATTAATCAGCCATCAATCATGTGCCATCAACAATCAAAAGAAGAAAGATATAAAACTCTGCAGGTGCCAGAAAGTGGATAACAAACAAAATTACTGTCTTTGCCACTTACCCCAAAATATTCTGCTGAAATTATTAAAATTTGGCTCATACACACAATCAAGGAGAGAAGCCTTTGAAATACAAGGATTTTGTCAGAAGTAAAAATGGACATTCACAATAGACAGGCAGTTTCGAGCTGCTCTTCCTTTTATGTGTGTGTGTATGTATGTATGTATATACATATATTTATATACATATACATACACACACACAAAAGGATATACACATGTGAAAAGTGCAGTTTGAGTGGATGTGTTTCTGACAGACAGGTGAGTAACAGATTGGATTGCAAAAAAAAAGAAGCATATCATCATAACAACTCTGCAGCTGCTTTCACACACTGCTGGAGGAATCTTTTCATTCATTTCAGGCTTTGATTCACACAAACAGACTAAATTATCTTAAAGTATTCATTTAGACATTGCTTTATTTATACAGCTCTTCTGAGACTACTTCAGTAGAACGGAGAAACATCCTCAGCTTTCTTCCCGAGAGTCAGGGTCAAAGAGAATATATGGAATTTGTTGCCTTTGGTTTCCAAAGCAGGGAGAAATCAGGGCTCAAAATTCAAAATGCCATGCAATCAAAAATAAAATATATGATGAGCCGTGGTGGAGTCACGGTATATATGTCGCAGGGATGAATGTGTATGGTGAGGTGGTGTATAGTGACATCATAGAGGAGTATTGTGAGGTCAAGGTGTGAAGAGAGGTTAGGGAGGTGTATAGAGAGGTTATGGAGATGTAGAACAGCATTATGGAGGTGTATAGTGAGGTTATGGAGATGTAGAACAGCATTATGGAGGTGTATAGTATGGTATAGAGGTGTTTAAGGAGTTATGGAGAAAGATTATGGAGGTGTATAGTGAGGTAAGGAGAAGGGTTATGGAGATGTATAATGTGGTTATGAAGGTGTATAATGATGTTATGAAGGTGTATAGTGTGGTATGGGGACGTATAGTGAGGTTATGAAGGTGTATAATGAGGTCAAAATAGCCCTGCCCCGTCATGCACTGTGTATTCTTCGCTCCCCACGTGCATCAATGAGCCTTGTCCTCCTATGACCCTGTTGCTGGTTCACCACTGTTCCTTCCTTGGACCACTTTTGATAGATACTGACCACTGCAGACCGGGAACACCCCACAAGAGCTGCAGTTTTGGAGATGCTCTGATCCAGTGGTCTAGCCATCACAATTTGGCCCTTGTCAAACTCGCTCAGATCCTTACACTTGTCCATTTTTCCTGCTTCTAACACATCAACTTTGAGGACAAAATGTTCAATTTCTGCCTAATATATCCCACCCACTATTATTGGGTGTATAGTGAGGTTATGGGGTGTATAGTGAGGTATGTAGAATGGTTATTAATATGTATATTGAGGTTATGAAGGTGTATAGTGTTATAGTGAGGTTGGGGAATCTGATTGCACAGAGCAGGAATGAGGGTGTATAGGGGGGATGCAGGTATACAGTAGAGAATGAGGGAATGTGTACACATTTAAAGAGATGTATATTAACAGAGATGCAGCATGGTCTATTGTCATTTAGAGAACTAATGCTCAGTATAACAGTGTGATCAAAAGCACTATGCAGCAAATTACTAATAAATGAGTTTAACGAGTGTGAAGTGAGCACTGATGTGTGTTTTACAAGCCGCATATTCATCCACAGAACAAACAGACATGCACGAGTGCTTTAAACACACACACACACACACACATACACTTTCACAAATACACGTCACCAGAAGTGACTAAGAGTTTCAGGAAAAGGCTTTGTCAAAGAAACGTATCATTATTTATACAAGAGACATACAGAGAGAATTTCTTGAGTGTGTAAAGATGCCAAACAGAGCAGTCTGTGTGTCTGTGTGTGTGTGTGTGTGTGTAAAATAGAGGCGCTGGATCCATTTATCACTGTGTCAGTGTGTGGTTATCTTTAAAGCAGGCCAAACGGCCACGCCATCACGCCACGTTCCTGCTTCTTATCTCAGCCTAGTAATGTGATGGGGTCAGCCATTTGGGAACAACACACATCTAAGATAGGACACAGGAGAGACGCTGGAAAAGCTTATCTCACACATGAACTTTATCAGCCACAACTGTTCCTTCATACAAAATACCTAGATCGATAATGAATAGATGTAATAGTGGAATGTGAGCGGATGCCATCGATCTAGTTTTTAAACATGACTCCATGCTCTCCTTGTAAATCTGAAATCCACATTTCCACATCAGATCACTCGGATCTCTACTGACATTATTAGGATTCCAGCCATAAGATTAACACACCAATCATATCAGATGCAACGAGTATAATACGTGCTGTAACTCAGACATGTGCACAGCAAGGAAATGCCTATTTTTCACTGTGCCATTACAAACTATCATCTGTTTTATCTACCAGACAGATAAACCTCCCCTGATTTACAAAATTTTAGATTTGTATATGTGGATTATGTAGACATTAAACTAAGAATTACTTTAAGAAGTGAAGAAGGTGTGGCCTCTGTGTCTGTCAGTCTCAGTGAAGTAGGTGTGACCTCTTTGTTAGTCTCAGTGAAGGAGGTGTGGCCTCTGTGATAGTCTCAGTAAAGGAGGCATGAGCATCTGTGTTAGTCTCAGGAAAGTAGGTGTGGCCTCTGTGTTAGTCTCAGTGAAGGAGGTGTGGCAAGTTAGTCTCAGTGAAGGAGGTGTGGCCTCTGTGTTAGTCTCAGTGAAGGAGGTGTGGCCTCTGTGATAGTCTAAGTGAAGGAGGTGTGTCCTTTGTGTTAATCTTAGTGAAGGAGGTGTGGCCTCTGTTAGTTTCAGTGAAGGAAGTGTGGCCTCTGTGTCAGTCTCAGTGAAGGAGATGTGGCCTCTGTTAGTCTCAGTGAAGGAGGCGTGTCCTCTGTGTTAGTCTCAGTGAAGGAGGTGTGGCTTCTGTGTTAGTCTCAGTGAAGGAGGTGTGGCCTCTGTGTTAGTCTCAGTGAAGGAGGTGTGGCCTCTGTGTTAGTCCCAGTGAAGGAGGCGTGGCCTCTGTGTTAGTCTCAGTGAAGGAGGTGTGTCCTCTGTGTTAGTCTCAGTGAAGGAGGTGTGTCCTCTGTGTTAGTCTCAGTGAAGGAGGTGTGTCCTCTGTGTTAGTCTGAGTAAAGGAGGTGGTTATACCACAATGTAACTACAACCAAAAATCAATGCTGATGATACACTGTAGCCATGACAACGATGATGAAAAAGAGTTTAGACCGGGGCAATCATCATGTTTCACTAATCGCTATTAAAGACGCAAGGGTTTATAGGCTACAGTGTACGGAAACGTTTTAATTAAAAGGACAAGCACTGGGTTAGATAACAGTCTTTGAGATGTAACCATAGCAACAATTGCTTAATAGTAGGCTTTTGATATGGGAGGGGTTGAGAAAGTTTCTGGTACTGTTTTAAATTATGATCATGTATGTACTACTTCTCCATTCCTGAATTGCTGAATATATATACATATAGTGAACACACACACACACACACACACACACACACACAGGGGACAAAACAAATGCATCACGCATCCCACTCTCCTGCCAACGCCTCCTGAAACACACAGAATGCTGCTTTTGCACTAATCAGCCAACTGAACAGCACCTGTTTCACAAATGATTAACTTATAATGCGGTTATTGAGCATAAACATAATCAAATTTTCATCTGTTTTTCTTTCATCTGAAGGCAGCAGAACAGGATCAATACTGCACCCCCCCCTCGCTCTCTCCCCCCTCCATCTATCTTTAATCACAATTGGGTTTCCGCTGCGTGTTTTGCATCGTGCTACATTTGGCCTCCTGCACACGGCCTGCATTTTAATCAATCGCTCCAAACCTCACGTGGCGGATAAAAAGTGTGTCCCAGGAGGAAATGAGCAGTAAATCATAGACTACGTTCGCATTACAGAGTTGAAGTGGCACAAATCTGCGAGCACGTTTTTGCATTTTTTTAATTTTTTTTGGTCCTCAGGAAAGAATAAAAATCCTTTCACGCCAGATCTGAGCTGCTTGTTATCTGATAGATATCCACTACATGGTTTTAGTCATAACGTGCTTTTTACATTCGTTCTTTTATGATTGCTGTATCCTGTCCCTCACACACACACACACACCTCCCAGAACAGAAGTGTCAGTAAAACTGCAGAAACAGCAAAATCTCTGCATGTGGCCTTTGTGGGGGATTTTTCACCCTGATTATAAACAGCTGCCCTCCAGAACAAATCAGCTCATGCTGCTAGTTTGCTCATTCTCTCAGCACTGCAGTGATACACTGACTCGCAAATGAAGCGCGTTCTGCCGCTGTCAATGACAGACGTGTCAGCCGTTGACTTGCACCAACAAATGCAGATGAGAACGTCGAGGCGCGACGTTTCGACGCGACGTTACCGCCCCGCTACTCTTCGCGGCGAAGCGCAAAAGCAGGGTGGCGTTTCGGCTTCATCTCCATGGCTGATTTATACGACTGCCAGGGCGTCGAGGTGTTGTGCGCACGCTAGGCTTGATACATGATACAAGAAATTACATTGCCACAATATCGATATCACATTTTAGATATATTACAGATTATATTCTAGCACCAGATGTGCCATGTGTTACACCTAGCAGGAGTTTCACAGAAGCTATGAAGGTTTTATTGGAGCAAAATAAGTGAGCACCTGCGACGGTGGAAATCTGTAGCAGTCAATGTGTGGCTCAGTAAATTTGAAATCGCTGAGAAAAATGCTTTAGGAGGTACAAATGTGCGATTTTTTTCCTTTCCCACAAACACCACACAATAGTCAGACATTCTCAAATTCATTGCAGAGGCACAGTTTCTTTTATTTTACAGTTGTAAATGAAGGAACTCATATTCTGCTGCAGTGAACGTATAATAGAATGTAAAGTCATGAACAAATTCTGCCGGTACAAAATAATTTTTTCTGGATATTTGTAGCATGAACGCAAGGCAAGTACAACCATCACTAACCACGGCTGCGTGAATCCGCCGCTATAAGTCTAGAACGCTGGGTTTGTTTGTTTTTTTTCGCTCACAAATGACAATTCGGCTCACGTATCGGTCTTCATGCTGGCACCTAACGTGAGGAGAAATTGCAGAAAGCAGACAGAGAGGAAGAGTCAAAACAAAGGAGCGATCTGTGTAGAAATAATAAACAGAACGCTACATGAGCATCGTTTTGGGGAAAGAGAACCTCTTTGCGTGATCAAGAAATCAAGTGTGTGTTCGGCCGTACCGAGAGGCTCGTTTCAAAGAGGGTTCAGCTCCAGAACCGTAGCTCTGACAGAATGACAGATGCTTTAAATGACTTTTTTGTTTGTTTGTTTGTTTTTTTATTAAGTTGTAGTTTACATTATTGACACTGTCTTCATTTCGAGTCTGATAAAAGAGAAAGGAAGGAAGAAGCCTGATCCTGGAGGATTAAATAAGCTGTTGTAATGAGCTACAGCCTTTATCAAGCCTGATATGTAATCTTCACATTCACACACGCCACAATATCACAAGTGAAATTTTCTGTACATGAATCCATTAGACAGGGTAGCATCAGCTGGGGCATCACAGGAGCATCATAGGAGCATCATAGGGCACCACAGGGCATCATGGGAGCATCATAGGTGCATCATTGGTGCATCATAGAAGCAGCATACATGTATCACAGAAGCATCACAGGGGCATGATAGGTGCATCATAGGAGCACTCTAGGAGTATCATAGGCGCATCATAGGGCACCTCAGGGCATCATAGAAGCATCATAGGTGCATCATAGAAGCAGCATACATGTATCACAGAAGCATCACAGGGGTATGATAGGTGCATCATAGGAGCACTCTAGGAGTATCATAGGCGCATCATAGGAGTGCTATAGGAGCACCATACATATATCATAGGAGCACGATATATGCATCATAGGCGCATCATAGGAGCATCATAGGGGCAATATAGAAGCACTATACATGTATCACAGAAGCATCATAGGGCCACGATAGGTGCATCATAGGAGCACCATAGGAGCATCATAAGCACATCATAGGGGAATCATAGGAGCACAATACATGCATCACAGAAGCATCAAAGGAGCACAATAGGTGCATCACAGGGGCATCATAGTAACATCATAGGAATATTATAAGCACATAAAAGGGGCATCATAGGGGCACTATAGGAGCACCGTACATGTATCACAGAAGCAGGTGCATCATAGGCACATCATAGGTGCATCATAGGAGCACCAGAAGCGCATTATAAGAGCACCTTTTATCAGAGAAACTAACAGCATAAGTAAGTCGAGTGTTTCTCATCAGGTTCAGTAGTGAGTTGCTACAATAGTTTGAATGCACGTTTAAAAAAAACACTTAATTGTTCTGCATCTTAGGCTTTACAGCACACGCCTCTCTGCCAAACTCTCAAAGTGAGCTGGCATGTCTCGGAGTATCTCCATGCCACTCTTACCCATAATCCCCCACTCTGCGCCTCAATAAAGAGACACAAATACTCATTAATGCAGAAGTATAAACCAGGCCAGAAAAAAGGCTGTGAGAGGTGACAATTAAAACCTCAAAACACGGTCCATAAACAGCGGGAGTGATGATTAGCTTATCATTCTTCTAAACATTCTTCCCAGGCCAGGATTCATTTAAAATACAATCCGATCTCGCACATTAGAAATCACGCTGTACACTTTATATCCAATCT
>JAUCMX010000006.1:6093603-6131103 GCA_033459395.1 Hemibagrus guttatus | reverse complement strand
AACCTCACCGGTCCCCTATGAGCCCCCTTTAGTTTGTCTACCAGGAGCATTTTTGTGAATGAGGAGTTTAACACCATCATCCTCCAGACCACCCCATGGGCTCACCAGTTTCCTGACAGACAGACAGTGAGGTTAGGGAAATTCACAATCAGCACTGGTGCCCTCGTCCAGGAACCTGTGCTATCCACGCTGCTCTTTCCACTTTACACAAATGACTGTATCTCTACAAAGCTGTCTGTCAAACTCCAGAAGTACAGTGCCTCATCCAGGAGGCTGAGGATTCTGCGGACGGGGAAGGGTTAAACAGCCGTCAAAACTCCCGGTAACTGAGAATGCTGTCGTGTTTTTTCGGCGACACTAGGCCTCTTGTTTTCCAATATTTTCGTTAAGAAAAAAATGTTTCCAGCCTTTCGCCAGGGAAAAAAACCCTCTTGCATTTTCACCTCAGACACCATGCTGAACGGATTTTCCCCTGATCTACATAGTTCTACATAGCTGTGTGTGTGTGCGCATGTTATGTGGTTTTGTGTGGGTGTGTTTGTACCTGTAAACGGGTGTCATTTCAATGCATTTATCTTGTAGGTGTGCTTATGTTGCTAGTGTTGTGATTACATGTACTACTACTTTAACTAATCATTTCTACGCTTCATATATTCTCCGTCCTGAACCAATACAACGTCTACGTCGGCCCCGACTGAAGCCTAGACACCTACCATTGAGTGTGTTTATATCTAATTCTTAATTCTCAAAGAGTCACCACATTGAAATATCCCCAGCCCAGGATGCACTTCTTCACCACATGAAGAAGCTCCACCTCCTGCAGGTGCAGCTGATACAAATCTATTCACTTCTGTCACCGAAAAAAATGCTTCAACGGGGCACGAGGTCTGCTGAAAGGATGAGATCAGTGGTGCACCTCTGCCCTCTCTCCGGGATCAGGAAGCGGACTGAGCGAATAATCACACGCTCTACACACCCCAGCCATGACCTTTTGAACTTCGCTCCTCTGCCAGACGCTACAGATCACTCCACACCAAAACAGCCAGGCACAGGAACAGTGTGCTTTTTTTTGGGCCCCACAGGCCATGTCCCTCATGAACGGTTAATCCAGACACTAATCTTCCAGACACTAAAGTGTAACTGTTAGGCTGTACTGCGATATATAGAAAAAAATATATTTATATAATATATATATTTTATATATATATTATATATATATATATAATAATATATATATATATATAATAGATAAAAAAAGATAGATTTGATAGATAGATATATATATAAAAAAATGTTTGTGTTTAATGACTTTGTAACCCACATTTACTGCCCTGCTCAAGCAATACCGTGTATTGGTGTAATTGCTCCAGATTATTTTAGAGTTTTCTTCCGTAATTTTTTCCTACAAATCCCTCACACCTGGCCAATAAAGCCTGTTCTGATTACGGTTTCTGATGACAAAAAGTTTGTGGGCGAATCTATATATCGTGACATATCCCAGAAAGACTTGTGAACCGAAAACTATACAACTGGGTTTGTTATATAAACTAAAATAACCAACCCAGTCCAACCCCCTACCTGTCCAAGCCCCTCCTCTTTCCCACCCCCCCCCCGCTCCTCTTTCCCACCCCATACCAAATAAAAATGGGGGGAAAAAAAATGTTAGTCTTTATTTAACATGCAAATAAATCTCAGTTAGTGTTAACACAACAGTTACAGTGTTCAGGGAAATCTTTACTTAATACCCCATGATACACAACATTGTACGATTCATAGTTGCACACACAAGACTCAAAAACAACACTGAGGCAGGAAATAATCCACGATCCAAACCGACTGGAAGCCCACACTCTTGCTGTCGGAGTTACTTTTATAAAACACAGACGGTGTTAGAGAGCGAGTTACAAGTGGGAACAGCACAACCAGATCCATGCAAACAGATGCAACAAAAGTCACGCATGTATGACGAAAACACACACACAATGAAAAAAGATATTTTTTTTAGTTTTCAGTGTATATACTTTTTTTTCTCACAAACGCCCCTTCAGAGCCTTGTATAAAAATACGATATTGTGTTTCGTCATCATCCGCATCACATCCAGCTTTCTATTAATTTTTCAGTCTTTCAAATTAATATTCAGTGTTCAAACTTTAAGAGGCAGAGCTTAATGCCAAAACACACACAGAGCGGGAAAAAAAACTCATTGCCCAAAAGGGCCACTCGATGCAGCGTTCAGCTACACAGCAAAGTTTTAATCATATTTACAAGTCGCACTGTGTCCTAAAACACATCTGTGTGGCGTGATTTGACAAACATTTAGATATTTAGAGACGGTGAAGCATGACTAGCTATTCTATTAGGAGAAACGGAAAACTATGTCTAATTGGTTTACATGTGCACCTTTACAGTTTAAACGATCATAAAGAAGGTGACAATCCACTGCATCACCTAAAACACAGTTCATCCCTCTGCCCTCTAATAATAATAATAATAATAATAATAATAATAATAATAACAGCGCTGTAGCATCATGAGCACGGAACACACCGGGGAAAACCCGAGACGGTGAAAATAAAACCCCGTCCTGTAGAGTCTCTGGTCTCTCGTGTTGAATTTAAAAGCAAAAGCAGCAGGTGGTGTTTAATGGAAATGCTCCTCTATGGCTTCTCGAACGCAAACAAGAGCCGTAAAAGTGTTTGAAAGAGCAATAAAGTGCCTACCTGCAGTTGGGTGGAGGATCCAGAGTGATCTCAGCCAGCTCCTTCTGGATTCTGCCCTGAGAGACAGGAGAGACGGGGGGGGGGGGGGATGTAAGTAAGAGAGAGAGAGAGAGGAGAGCAGGGGGGCAGAAGACAGAAGAGAGAGAGGGAGGGGATGTGAGAGAGGGAGAGAGGGAGGGTGAGTGAGATCTCTGTGTGTGTGTGTGTGTGTGTGTGTGCGTGTGCGTGTGTGTGTGTGTGCGTGAGCAGTCGTGCGAATTCGAGTGCCCTCTACCAGAGCAGCGCTAAGTGCACGCCTCAATCCAGCTAACATGGCTGCTGCCTCTTTGTTCTCGCAGGCCGGAGCCCAATCTGAGAGGGGGAAAAAACGGGAAAGAACTTCTGATCCAAAGACCACCCCCCCCTCACCCCAGGCCCCACCCCTGGTCGTTCTACCCACTTTAAGCACAAAAGCCTGGCTGTAAAAGCTTCCATGCAAATGAGGCACAAAGGGAGGGAATTGAAGGGGGTGGGAGAATTTGAGTATCTGAAAGGAGCTCTGAGGGACTGTCACGAAAGCATTAGCAGCCGAGTGAGGAGTGCGCGAGGGCAGGATTTGAGATGTTTTCAGCATGAGGGAGTGCGTTTTAATCGCCCTTGCTTCCCACACATGAAGATCCTGCGAGCTTTCTGACTCGAGCGTGCTCCATTCTTTCCGTTTTTTTCCCCCTGCTCCAGTGATGACTGGGTGATAGGAAGCGGCATTAGAGTTCAGACCTGTAACAGTAATCGGCCATAATAAAGAGATTTACTTAAAATAAAAAATGATGTGCGGTTCGAAAGCACTTAGTTCTTAAAGAAAGGTCGGGGTAGTATAGCCAGCAGAGTGACCTGGGAAGTGGAACGGAGACGTTTTATAGTTAAAAGCCTATTTGATTGGTCACATGAATCAGACTGACCTCGTTCACAAAACAAGCAACCTACAAAATACACCGTAGGGCCCAAAAAAGTATGTGGACACCCGATCATCACACCCATTTCTATTCAGCGGAAAAAAACAGGTTCCAGAATGACAATGCTCCTGTGCACAGAGCTCCATGAAGACATGCTGAAGTGGAAGAGTGTCCTGCACAGAACCCTGACTCCGACTCAACCACATTGAACACCCCCGGGGATGAACTGGAACCTCCTCATCATCCTAACATCAGTGTCTGATCTCACTAATGCTCTTGTAGCTGAATGAACACAAATCTAGACAGCCTCGCTCCAACATCTAGTGAAAAACCTTCTGAGAAAAAAAGAGTGGAGCTGATTAAAAACAGTGAAGTAGGAATAAATGTGACTGCTGATATGATCACATGAGTGTGATGGTGAAGAGTCCACAGACTTTAATGTCAGCTTGTGGAGCTCATAGGTTGATACACTAAAAAGAGTAACGTTACTGTTGACACCTCGACGGTGATCACTTCTTCTTCACACGTTATTCATTACTGCTCTTAATTTCACAATAGATTACAGTCTATTAAAGATTGACATCATGCTTTTTATCTTTTTTTATCGTTACGGTTAATGTTGTGCAACATGCACGAGACGGGTTAGATCCTGATCTCGCTGGCATTATATCAGCTGTAAAAAGTTATAATGACAGATACGATGCAGATATAAAACACATAAAATGCATTTTGTTATGTTAATCTGTCTCTCTAAAGTTGTGCGTTTTTGCATTCACAGAATCAAACACAAAATCAAGCAAAAAATGCCGATATTCGAAAAAGCGTGCAAATTTTCCAAAATCCCGCAATCCTCTGCCTCACAGCACACATTCGGCCGAAGACCTCTTCTACATGAGTACAGCTCATCTTGACTGGACAAGAACAATCCTGTGCTCGCAAAGTCGCCGGTTCAAGTAGTTTTCCCGCAAAAAAAAAAAAAAGAAAGAGAAAAAAAAAGTTGCATCGCAAATTTTCTAAATAAGCCGCCGCAAAATCAAGCATTTTTGCCTAAACAATCACAACGAGACTCTTGGATTGATCTGAACTGATCACTGATTACTGCAAACTCCTCTGTCCTGAAGATGTGGGAAAATGTACAGTTCAAGCTATATTGATGTTAATCACTGACACTGGAGACTCCTTCCAAAAAATGTGAAATTAAAAAAAAACAAAAAAAAAAAACTGCTTAACCTGTGTGATCTGTTACTATAGAAACGATAACGCATTACAACGAGCACATTAATATAGCCCTCTGCTGTTATGGGAAATGAATCGACACACTGTGGTGTACGCAAAAAATATCGAGGCTTAATATAACCAAAAATAAATAATGAAATAATAATGTTTTTGCATGAATGCCATTTTTTTTTTTAAAATCAGAGTTGTATCTTGTTTTTTTTTAACAAGCGAAGTATCTGTTTAAAGCTGTGTGTGTGCATGTGTATACGTGTGTGTGTGTGTGTGTGTGTGTGAGAAACAATTCTCTTTCATCTAATGATGAGCTCTGGATAAAAATAACGATCCTCACTGAGATATTTGGCTTTTTAGAGCCCTTCGGTCTTTATTGCGATGATTATTAAAAGTCCATCAGGGTCAAGAAACTGTTACTTTTGTCAATTTTTCCAGGCATCGGTTTTAAACCTCAAGATCTCGTACAGTGCGTGAAGATTGTATGCTGGTTTGAGCCTGAATTTAAAAAAAAACAAGACTAAAACCTATTGGATAAATTGAGTACGTCAGGGTATTTTCTCTAAAAAAAATAAATAAATAATAAAAAAAAAAGACTGAAGTGCGGCATCTCCTGCACGTGAACTCCGAGTCAGCTCACGTCCCACAGCCACGGCGTAACGAGTTACACCTTTACCCAAATCTTAGTTTCTTTTATGTACTAGCTAATGAGCCTAATAACCGCTCGGAGTATTGCTCTGGTTAATGAATAAACGCAGGCTGCTGAAGAACCTGCGCTGTGTATGAGGTCTTCTGAAGAGTCTGGGAGAATGAGCGATGCGGCAATGGGAAAAAAGGCAGCGGCTTGTAATCCGTCCTCCACCCCGAGACGTTTTGTGGGAAGAAATTACCTTTTGGCGCTGGACGACAGCTTGGCTGGAGTTTTGCTGGACTGTTTGGATGCTTTCTTCTGCTGTTGCTGTGGAGGAGAGGGCTGCTTCCTCTCTTCCTGCTCCTCGGGTTCTGCTACAGGAGGATCTCTCTGATCGGCGTCTGAACTGCCGCTGCTGGGGCTGGGACTCTCGTCGTCTGACCTCTGCCTTTCTCCGGACATTTTTTTCCCCACCTTGGATCAAAAAAAAGTAGATGGTTATGAGCAGGCTCGGGCAGCAGCGCTGCAGTGTTGCTGAGTCGTAAAGGTGAGGAAAAAAAACAAACATATTTGTGATGCAGGAAGCTGACAGCAAAAAAAAAAAACCCAAATTGTACGGTTAAACAGTTAGGTTTTACTTTGTCTAACAAGAAAAAGTGAAAATTTAAACATCTGGTGCGCAAAATCTTTTTTTTTTTTAAAGAGGCTTAAAGCACAAGTGATAAAATACTAATAAAGCATGTTTTCCTGTTTTCCAACTCCTGCAAAACAAATATTTTTTCCAATAATAAAATCTATTCAGTAACCTAACTGTGTTGCTGATACTGAGATTAATCTAATCATCTTCTTTTAAATAACTAAGCTTTAAAATGTGCTGTTTTTAATTTCTTTTACATTTTCCCGACTCAATCTAATGTTTAGAAAGAAAGAAAGAAAGAAAGAAAGAAAAAAAAGAAAGAAAGAAAGAAAGAAACAGACAGAGACAGAGAGAGAAAAAGAGAGAGAGAGGGAGAAAGAAAGAAAGAAAGAAAGAAAGAAAGAAAGAAAGAAAGAAAGAAAGAAAGAAAGAAAAAAGAAAGAAAGAAAGAAAGAAAGAAAGAAAGAAAAAAAAGAAGAGAGACAGAGAAAGAAAAAAAGAAAGAAAGAAAGAAAGAAAGAAAGAAAGAAAGAAAGAAAGAAAGAAAGAAAGAAAGAAAGAAACAGACAGAGAGACAGAGAGAGAAGAGAGAGAGAGAGAGAGAGAGAGGAGAGGGAGAAAGAAAGAAAGAAAGAAAAAAAAAGAAAGAAAGAAAGAAAGAGAGACAGACTGAAAGCGGAGAGAGAATATATATATATATATATATATATAGAGAGAGAGAGAGAGAGAGAGAGAGAGAGAGAGAGAAAAAGAAAGAAAGAAAGAAAGAAAGAAAGAAACAGACAGAGAGACAGAGAAAGAAAGAAAAAAAAAGAAAGAAAGAAAGAAAGAAAAAAAGAAAGAAAGAAAAAAAGAAAGAAAGAAAGAAAGAAAGGTGATTAAACAATTTGCCTGTTTGTTGCCAAATTAAACCAATGTTAAAATAAAGGTATTGTAATTCCAAAGTAATAGGTATTAATGAGAAATAATAATAAATAGAAATAAATAGAAACTCCCTGCTGCTATGGTAACCTAGGTGGCTGATAATAATAATAATAATAATAATAATAATAATAATAATAATAATAATAATAATAATAATAATAATAATGACAATGACATCACATTACAATGTGCTACAAGCATCTGTGATATATCAGGCTAGATTTGTTTATTTAGATCTGACCCAGCGTATTTTTTTTCTAATAAATACCATCAATTAAGTTCCTTCACTACAACTATTTATAGACAGATTTTTCTTTCGTCCTCCAGGGAAATCATTCAGATAGAGATGTTCTCTAGAAACCCCTACAAAAAAACTGTTTGCTGATCAGAGAACCTGTTTACGAAGAAGAAACCTCGAGGAACCTCGAGGGGGGGAAAAAGAGTCGGCTTTTTTTAAGTACAGCATTTGCATTCTTGAAACGTGGGGAAGACAGCGTGAGGACGTCCCTTCTAGTCTGTTATTTTTGTTGTAACTGACAGCACCGGGTAGGACGATGTGAGTACAACAACAAACTCTGGGGTCAGAAAAATGGACAAGCGTAAGGATTTGAGCAAGTTTGACGAGGGACAAATTGTGATGGCTAGACCACTGGATCAGAGCATCTCCAAAACTGCAGCTCTTGTGGGGCGTTCCCGGTCTGCAGTGGTCAGTATCTATCAAAAGTGGTCCAAGGAAGGAACAGTGCTGAACCAGGGACAGGGTCATGGGCGGCCAAGGCTCATTGATGCATGTGGGGAGCGAAGGCTGGCCCGTGTGGTCCGATCCAACAGACGAGCTACTGTTGCTCAAATTGCTGAAGAAGTTAATGCTGGTTCTGATAGAAAGGTGTCAAAATACACAGTGCATGACGGGTCAGGGCTGTTTTGGTGACAAAAGGGGGAACAACACAATATTAAGCAGGTGGTCATAATGTTTTGCCTGATCAGTGTATATACAAGATTCGGTATGAAATCATCACATCAGCTTCTTGTAATCAGTGTGTAAATAGAATTTTCAAAAAATACCAAAAGGATCTTGTAAAACATGCTATGAAAGCCTGATTTATCGCAATGTTATACACTCAAACAGCCCAGCTCTCCCCAAAAACAAACACCACAAGACGTCCAGCGTATCATGTATCATAAAAAACATCACCAAGCCAAAAATCAAGCCAGGAAAAGATATTTCATGCATACAGAACAGTAAAAAAGACATAGAAGTTCGAAAGCACGGTCAGAAAAAGGAAAAACGTTTACAGATGTGAGCTCATGACTAATATTTCATTCATTTCGAGTCCTCCCGATGCACCACTTGAGTGTCATGGGGTACAATCCTGACTTTACAATAATTCACAAACTTCGTCCTGTCTTCCTGTCAAATTGATCACACACACATCAAAACAGAAAGACAGAGAGACCGAAAAAGAGAAAGAGAACGAGTGACATGACCAGCAGGATCCAATTACTTACACCAAACTGTTGTCAATCTGCAAGGACATGATGCATGCACGTTTTTTTCCCCTTCCCTCCCATACAGCACTACTCATACCCTGCTTCAAGCATACACACGTTAATCCATCAGAGCTCACGACCAGCTTCAGGAACTCCATGCAACATTGTAAGCCTTCACATGGTCATGACAGTCTACAGAGTAGCAATTTCCTGGCTTAATTATATATCGGGGGAGAGAGAGAGAGAGAGAGAGAGAGAGAGAGAGAGAGAGAGAGAGAGGAGCACATTGTCTGTCCAGACCTGCTTTAAAGGGAAACACTTTCGCTTAAATGCCAATAATATTCGCACATGCACTAGGGCAAAGAAGGAAGGAGGGGGGTGTTTTGCGGATTGAAGAGGTGCAAAGGAAGGCAGATGAAATACAAATTAAAGAAAGATTAAAAGAGACACAGAGAGAGAGAGAGAGAGAGAGAGAGAGAGAGAGAGAGAGAGAGGGGGGGGGGGGGGGGGTTAAAGAGACGCAAAAGCAAAGAGCATGAAAAATTATAATAAAGCGTTTGCGTTGACTTTAGGACTAAAACAATCCACGCATGCCGTCACGATTGAACTCATGGAGCGGGGTTCACACGCCAATCTATCACGCATTATTATTATTATTATTATTATTATTATTATTATTATTATTATTGTGTACGGGGAATTTTGGAGGCGCGCGCGAGGTTTGTTTACGCTCCACTATCAGCAACTGATGCGTGAAGTCAGTTTTCTCTCTCTCTCTCTCTCTCTCTCTCTCTCTCTCTCTCTCTCTCTCCACTCTTACACCCCCCACTCACTCACTCACTCTCTCACTCTCTCTCTCTCTCTCTCTCTCTCTCCTTCTATGTGTGTGCGTGTGTGTGTCGCGCTCGCGCTTCTTCTTCTTCTTCTTCTTCTTCTTCTCCTTCTTCTTCTTCTTCTTCTTCAGCGCCTAAATAAAAAAAGACAGCACGCCGTTTTCGGTCTCGGTTCGAGCCTCGGAGCTTCCCGTTTACCTTAGACGCGGTCGTGTCCTGATCCGGGGCGGTTAGGAGGATGAAAAATCCCGTCGAAATGGAGCCGGAGGAGGAGAAGGACGACGAACATTGGAGAGCAGGAAGAAGGAGGAAGCGCTGCGCTTCCCGGGGTCCGACCGGAAGAGGGCGCTGAACGGCGCGCGCGCGTGTGCGTGTGTGGGGTGTGTGTGTGTGTGTGTGTGAGAGAGAGAGAGAGAGAGAGAGAGAGTAACGGCGTTCTAAAATAAACCGTTAGCTAACACTTTATCCTTTTGATTATTGAGAATTAATGAAGTTAATTATTAAAAGTTTTGTTTTAGTTGTACATTTTGACATTAATCATGAATCGTGGCCATGTTTTAGTTATAGTTAATGTTCTAGGTAATGTTTTAGCCTAGGTATTGTTAGGTCTCAATAGTAGATTTCCTCAGATAGTAGATTAACGTAAAAGTGTTTTATAGCAAAGGGGGTGCACGCTGGCTTGGTGGTTAACACGTTTGCCTCACACCTCCGGGTTGGCGGTTCGATTCCTGCCTCCGCCGTGTGGAGTGGAGTTTGCATGTTCTCCCCGTGCCTTGGGGGTGTACTCTGGCTTTCTCCCCCGGTCCAAAGACATGCATTGTAGGTTGATTGGCATCTCTAAATTGTCGAGAGTGTGTGTGTGAGTGTGTTCCCTGTGAAGGGAACCACCCTTTTTGTCGCCTTGCCTTTAAGCTAAAATTCAAAGTTCGCTCAAATTTACCCCAGTTTATGCTAACCAAAAAGCTGAACCCTTATACACTATATGACTAAAAATGTTTGTACATCTGCACCCATATGTGGCTCTTCGCAAACTTTTGCCACAGTAATGTCTAGAATGTCTTTACATTTTCCCTTCACTCAAACTAAGAGGCCCAAACACTGTTCCAGCTCCTGTTGAGTGTCCTGCACAGAACCCTGACTCTGACTCAACCCCATTTAAACACCTTTGTAGCACCAATTATACTTCATGTGTCGTCACCTGACATCAGTGTCTGACCTCACTAAATGCTCTTGTGGCTTAATGGACACAAATCTCAACAGCCACACTCCAAAATCTAGTGAAAAGCCTTCCCAGAAGAGTGGAGCTTATTATAACAATAAAAGGATTGGGATGAGTGTGATGGTCAAGTGTCCATACGTTTAGCCATATAGTGTATACTACGTAACAGAAATGTGTTTTCTTCTACAAAGAATTATTTCGAAACATGTAGAACAGGTTAGCCTTATGAATGTTCTAGTATATTTTCAAGCACATCTATAAGTGATTCAGCTTTGATCTTATCATCCATGCGTCATCTGTAGTCACCCTCGGGCCTGTACATACTTCATGCATGTATGCAAGTTTAACCGTAAGCTTTTGCTTACATGCCTTACGCATGTTCTGGAGTGTTGCCAGAGTTATAAATGGCTAATACACAAGGGGGCAGCCAAATAAAGGCAACAGTGGAATGCATATTTAACATGGCTACTAATCACAAAAATGCATTCTTCTTTATTTCTGATGTTCGTAAATAGCGCCTTCATCAGCCACGTGTGATACAATGTGCAAAAAAAATTAAATCTCTGTTACTTTATCCATGGTGGCGTTGTCGGTACCAGATAGGCTGGTTTGAGTTTTTCAGAAACTGAGTGATCTGAGATTTTCACACACAGCAGTCTCAGAATGGTGTGAAAAACAAAAAACATCCCGTGAGCCGAGGATCTGCAGGCTTGTTGATGTGAGAGATCAGAAGAGAATTGTCTGAGCTAACAGGAAGTGTACTGTAACTCAGCTGAGCACTCTTTGCAAACTGTGGTGAGTAGAAAAGCAACACACAACACATCGATCATTGTGGTAGATGAGCTACAACAGCAGAAGACCACATCACTCCTTTCAACCAAGAACAGGAAGTTGAGGCTATCATCAAAGTCAAAGTCGCTTTATTGTCACTTCAACCAAATATAGCTGATGCAGTACATGGTGAAATGAAACAACGGTCCTCCTGGACCAGAGGTGCTACACAGAACAAAAATAAAACACAGGGTGACGCGGACAAACATGAAGCTAAATTAAGGTGCAGAATTTTTAAACTAAACATACAACATAAGTGCAGGGAATGATGAGACAGTGCAGACAAACAAGACAAATAACGCCGACTGTGTGCAAAAAAAGAACAGTGTTGTACAGTGAGTGCAAGAATAGCAGCAGAGCTAGTTAACACAGATATAATCATGGGCACTGACTCACCCAAAGTAGACAGATGAAAACTTTAAGATGAATCTTTAACTGTCCAGTTTTCCAGGTTCTTGATTGAAAAGAAGTGAAGCCTGATGTTGTCGTGCTGTTGTAGCTAATCCACCTCAAGTTTTGTTGTGCATTCTGAGATGCTTTTCTGCTCACCATGTTTGTAAAGAGTGATTATATGATTTCCTGTCAACACAAAGCGGTCTTTTTTTTTCTCCTCTGATATTCACCAAGGTGTTTTAGCCTGCAGACCATCTGCTTGCAACTGTGTCTGAATCTACAGTCTGGGCTAGAAGGAAATCAGCCCCAGTGTCACTTCATTATATCATCCTGGATATTTTTCTGTACAGTCATTAGTGGTGTTGTACGTGGTTCCACAAAAAGTCAAGCAATGATCCACTTTAAGCTCCAAGGTATTAATCACAATTAAGATATAAAGAAGACTTTAGCCAGATTTGCATGTAGTTTATTTGTGCTTACCCTTTTTAGTCTATTTCAAGCACCCAATAAGTGCTGTGACATAAAATCTGTTCCACCTTTAATTCATTTTTAACTTACCTTACTTTTGCATTGCAAATTCCACAGCCTACAATTCTACCTCTCATGAACTTGTTCCTTTCCTTCCAAAAAATAGCCCACATTAAGGTTTGCATATTGCAAACAGCATACACGTTCCACAAAGTTGGCAGAATGTTACTCAACATTACATCACATTCGCTCAGTTTTAATCAGCATTGCAAATATCATATTTTGTCCCATATTTCAAAATTTCTAGCTTGCATGTGCAATCCCATTCACTAAGCTTTCTAGCAATATCATTACATTTGACACAACTGCGTGAAAATACATAATATGTGACAAATTGGAGGTAACAGATATGTCACTCTCTTGTACTGCACCACACTCGCTCAGATCCCTCTCTCTCGCTCTCTCTCTCTCTCTCTCTCTCTCTCTCTCTGTATATATATATATATATATTATCACATGTCTGTGTGATTGTAATGATCAAGTGTTGGATAATGTCCAAACATCAAGAGCTACTGAAATGCTGAAATTACATAGTAGACCACTTTTTAGAAAAAAAAAAACTCTAAAAACAGAGGCAAGTGTGTCTCTAGAACTGTGTCAGATTCTGCAATTCTCCAATTTTCTCCTAATAATGTGTGATGTAAACATGAGACTATTGATCCATTTTTAAAGGAAAATTGTTGTCACAGTTCCAAATATCGACTGTGTTTAGGTTATTGCTGCTTACTGCTGTTTTTCTTACATAATAAATGACTTATTATTATTTCTGAAGGCATATCTAGGTTGTTATATGGCCTGTATTTGCATCTTATTATCTGATTGGCTCTTGGATTTTATGATGCAATAACCCTTGCCTGTTACATGCTCAATACTAACTCCTGTTTCCATTCCCAGTGTTTAATTCCAGTAATAATTATTTACAAAATATGTATATTTTTATTGATGTATTCCTGCATCAGTAAACAGGTTAACGACCATAAAGGCTAATCATTCTCTTGAGGCTAATTAGCACTCGCACAATCCCAGATGTTTAATTGTGGCTCTTCTGAGTTTGGGTTTGAGCTTTGCTCCTTTGTCTGTATTTGCAAGATGTTTTGTATTCCATTGTCTGTACCGCTTATCTGATCTATCATCGGGTCACGGGCATCAAGGCAGGATACACCCTGGACCAAGTGCCAACACACACTCTCATTCACTCACTACGGGAAATTTAGAGACTAGAAGCATGTCTTTGGACTGTGGGAGGAAACCGGAGCACCTGGAGGAAACCCACCAAGCACGGGGGGAACATGCAAACTCCACACACACACAGTGTGCGGGAGCGAGACTCGAACCCAGGATGCTGGAGGTGTGAGGCTAACCACTAAGCCACCGTGCCGCCTGTGTTTTGTATTTAAAACTTTTTTTAATTAATAATTATTTTTGTATATTCATTTAACGATATGTAAATGAACGAAGGCTATTCAGCACGATATGAGATTATTAACTGACTTTCAAATCCTTGAGCCTCATCTTGCCTTTGTTTGTTTAAATAACACAGGATCCTCACACGTAATCCTCCTGTGTGTATTTCCTTCTCTTCTTGGCAAGTTAGGAGAAGCCTCTGACCTGTAGCCTCAAGGAATCAGCGCAGAAACATAAACATATTCTATCGTGCATTTTTTATCATCCTCTCCCTCCAGCTGCTCGAAAAGTGAAATCCAAGAGCTGTGCTTGGTCTTGATATGAATCGAGTATAAAAGCAGGGATCAAGAGCTTTAATGCGCCTGTACAGAAAGGAAATGGTGATATTAAGGGCACTAAATAAGGCTTTTGGCTCAATGTGTAAAGAGGAAATTTGTAATGGTGCTAGAGATCAGTCTTACATGTTCAGTGTTCTGTGCGTTAGACTGGTGTAATTAAATGTGGAGCACTGGAGTAACTGTTGGTTATGCTATTGTGGTTGTGAGGTAAAATCTGGGAACCTCCAGGGAAGCCTTTGTTGGTTCCTGGAAAAGAAATAAATAACTTTTCATGCTCTTCCGCTTTCAAAAATGGAAACAATCAATGGTTGGTATTTGACATTTGCTCTTTTTTTGAATCCCAGTTTTCTCCCAATTTGATAACTTTCCAACACACACACATCAAGAGGATAAATTCTAACACATTCTTCCTCAGAGACTGCATCTTTACTGCTCCTCAGGGCAGCACAACACACTCAAAGGCTTTTCACACTTGAACTACCTCCCTGGATGATGGTAAACTGAACAGAATCCTGGGTTGTGTTGTTTGACATTGCACACTGCTCGTACTTCACCCGGGGTTAACAATGAATCCTGGTTGTTCATAATCTGCTATAATTCCTAAACCCTCTCTTAACCTTCTTCTTATTTACATATTGGCATTGTCAACAACCCTGATAGGGATAAATACAGAGCGTGACCTCTTTAAAGGACGGCACATCAGTGAGAAAAAAAACCCGACAGGCATTCCCTTCCGAGCAGCTTGTGTTACCTTTTACAGCTTTCTCCTTTTTAAGTTTGTCGTATTGTTGACCAGCCGTTCCTCGATATCCAACTTCAAGTAATTCTTCAGTGTATTTCCTTCTCTCTTCAGCACACATGTCCATGATGTTCATTGTTTTGTCTCATGATGCTACCGAGTTGTTAAATGTTGCTACGTACTGGTGATATTTGTACATTTACATTATTTGGCAGATGCCCTTATCCAGAGCGACTTACACAAATCAAATTTTTATACAACTGAGCAATTGAGGGTTAAGGGCCTTTGCTCAGGGGCCCAGCATACTGTAAAAAATCGAACTAGCAAAATGTTGGCATAATGATTATTTGTTAATAATCTGGACAATAAAACATGAAAAAGCAGACTGAACTAGTGAAAAGAAGTTTATTAAAAAATCGCTGGGTCAACTAAGGTTTAATTATTGAACAGACTTGAAAATGCTGAAAATGCTTGAAAAGCTGACATGCACGAAAGTTGGTTTGGAAGTTTGAGCATGCGCGCTGTTACGGTTCAGACATTGGCACATGTGTGATGTGATGTGATTTAAACATCATGTGGATTACAGTTATTGGCACGTTTCTCCTCCACACAAGAGAAAACTTCATCTTTTATACTAAAGTAAGTGCATGTTTTATATTGAAGTCCTTTGTTGAAATTCTTGTAAAATATGTGAGTGTGATTATATGGCGCTCTTTGAATATCGCTCTTTTAAATGTTAATTAAAAACAAAGTAATTGGGCATGGGGGGCACGGTGGCTTCCCTGTGACCCGAGTGTAGATCGGATAAGCGGTAGACATTCAATGAATGAATGAATAAATAATTGGGCATGGTCGCTTGGTGGTTAGCACGTTTGCCTCACACCTCCAGGGTTGGGGGTTCGATTCCCGCCTCTGCCATGTGTGTGTGGAGTTTGCATGATCTCCTCGTGCCCTCCCCCAGTCCAAAGACATGCATTATAGACTGGCATCTCTAAATTGTCCATAGTGTGTGAATGAGAGTGTGTGCCCTGTGATGGGTTGGCACTCCGTCCAGGGTGTATCCTGCCTTGATGCCTGAGATAGGCACAGGCTCCCCATGACCCGAGAATAGATCGGATAAGCGGTAGACAATGAATGAATAAAAACAAAGTACCTGCTTCAGAAAATCCGAATACATTTTTTAAATCAGGGATGTCAAAAAACATAAGTTCACATTTTTTAAACTATCAAAACTCAATCAACTTAACAAAAGAATATAAGTTAGGAGACATGTGACCTTATTTAGTAAATTGAGTTAAGTCAACTACTTGGGTTAAAAGTTGAGTTAACTCAAAAAAGCTGTGCAGCAAGTTGCCTTAAAATTATAAGTTGAGTCAACTTTTTATTCTTTACAGTGCAGTGGTAGCTTGCTGGACCTGGGATTCAAACTCAACCCATCACCTTAACCACTAAGCTACCACATCCCTGAGGCTGAATCGTTGTTTTTGATGCCGGGTCTAAGGCTCACAATGTGGAGTCAACCCTGCGAAAGCCATGCTAATTCTGCTCCAGAGCCGAGTTTTAATATTTTCATATTAAAAGCTTCTTAATTACCTTCCTATACCCTGGGTTAAAAGCAGGGTTTAAAACGACAACAACGCTTGGATAAGTACAGTGTGTGAAGCCCTTCAGAGAAAAGCGCTATCTGCCCTCTTCCGCATGCATGAGCTCACAGACACATACAGTTGGCTAGTATCTCTGTGATTGACATCACATAGAGAGTACACCATCCCTCCTACCTAGACATCAAGGCCAATTTTACTTTCTTTGACTCAGAATCTTCCAACAACTCGGTGAACCGTTTTCTGTTGTGCCACTGTAGAGCTGACATTTTATTCTTGTACGGGATCTACAAAGGCTTATATAGCATATGTAGTCTACTCTTCATCTGTACTCTGTGCTGTAAATATCCACCTTATACCACGTCCAGTTCTTTTAGAAAAATGCTGGAATTTATGCCAATGATGATGATGATGATGTTTGGATTATTATCGCATTGCATTTGATTTCTTACCAGACGTTTTTTTTCTTTTAATCCTGCACCACTGCCTCATATTCTGCCTCATATTGGTTACTGGCTTTGGTTTGCCAAATGAATAAACAAAACCAGAATGAAAATGGTGTATAGTCTTTAAATCTTATTGAGTCATGTGTTTTCATAACGATTATAAGGACATATTAATTATCGCTATATGACTCATCGTGGGCTGAATGCAGCAATTGGGCACAAAAGATGTGTGTTGGTGCTACTGAATATGTCCTTTTATAGAAAGTTGACATGCGCACACACACATGCTCTTACACACACAATGACAGGATCTCTAAAAATCTGTTTGGTTTTGAATCAGTTTCCTCCACAACATTCATCCGTTCATTTATTCACTTCTGTAAACACTTTTATCCCAAACAGTGTCACAGTGGAGCCTGAAGCCTATATCAGGAACGCTGGGTATGAGGTAGGAATACAACTGGATGGGACACTAGTCCAAGTGTAAGGATTTGAGTGAGTTTGACGAGGGCCAAATTGTGATGGCTAGACGACTGGATCAGAGCATCTCCAAAACTGTAAATCTTGTGGGGTGTTCCCGGTCTGCAGTGGTCAGTATCTATCAAAAGTGGTCCAAGGAAGGAACAGTGGTGAACCAGCGACAGGGTCATGGGCGGTCAAGGCTCATTGATGCACGTGGGGAGAGAAGGCTGGCCCGTGTGATCCGATCCAACAGACGAGCTACTGTTGCTCAAATTGCTGAAGAAGTTAATGCTGGTTCTGATAGAAAGGTGTCAGAATACACAGTGCATGACGGGTCAGGGCCGTTTTGGCAGCAAAAGGGGGACCACCCACTGATAAATGTTATCGCTATGGCAACCAATAGCAGGACCGCCCACTGGCAACTTCATAATACAGAGACTGAAGAAGAAGAAGAAGAAGAAGCCTTTTTGTCAAATATACATCACAGCACAGTAAGATTCTTTTTTTTTTTACATACCCCAGCTTGTGTAAATTGGTGTTAAAGCACAGGGTCAGCCATGATACAGCATTCTTGGAGCAGAGAGGGGTAGGGGCCTTGCTCAGGGGCCCAATAGTGGCAGCTTAGCAGCACTGGGGCTTAAACACTGACTGTCCAATCAATTAACCACTAGACTTGCACGGGTAAAATACTTTTAATACCTTTTATTTATACTTACCCACATCAGTATGTTGTTAGACTGCTTCAGATTTTTGTCACTGCACTTCCGAACGTTTTTGAGGGCAGCCACCTGTTCATGAGAGGTGCTCTAAAAATAAGCCTGCTTCCTTCCTGTGCTGTGCTGTTTGTGTGTCTGTGTGTGTGTGTTTCAGGGACATAAATGTGAGCTGTGTGTTTCCTGCACTTTGATTCATGCCTGGTTATTCGGGTGCGGGTGTCTGTCACAGCCGTGTTTGTGTTTTAGCGTCCTCTGTGTCGAGATGCTCTTGTGCATTAAAATTCACGCAGTATATGAGAGAATAATATACAGGTGTGCCTTTATTGACTGAAACATTAGAAATAATAATAAAGAACACACTGGAATGTAATGAATCAAAGAGTCACTGAGTCAGTAGCAGGTGTTAGTTGTTAAAGCATCATATCTCTGATGTCAAAGGGCAGGAGTGTTTCATAGTCAGACTACAGAAACCATCTCGAAGGAGAAATCAGTCAGCTCAGAAATTTCGGAAAGTGACGTCATGTCGCTCTTCTTGATATATACACACACACACACACACACACACACACACACACACACACGAAAGCAATTCATCAAGATTCATAATGCGTAAGAGTGCTCATAATTAAACTCGAGAGGTGTTCCAGAAAATCGGGGTTAAAAAAAAAACAGCAGAGCGTGCAGATTTTATCAAACGAATTTAAATTGGATAAAAGATAATCCATGGCTTTAGTAACTGCTTAGATGGAAAAAGACATACGCAGGACATGTTTGTACACACTAACAAGGATTAGGAATGATGCAACATCAATAAAGAAGCCCGGATTAAGCAAAGAACAATTGTGCAGTCGATTTCGGTCATTTTCATCATTTATATCTTCTGTGCATTCAAGTTATAAAGTGTGAAAAACTCATGGATGTCCCAAGTCAGCTAAAGGTTTGTGGACACCTACCCATGATACTCATTTTCAAGGTTATAATCAGCTCCAGTCTCTCTATAGGTTTTCCACTAGATGTTGGAGCGAGGCTGTGGAGATTTGTGTTTATTCAACTACAAGAGCATTAGTGAGATCAGACACTGATGTTAGGTCTTCAGGTTTTGGTGAGGAGGTTTTGGGGTTCAGTCGGTGTTCCAGTTCATCCCAATGATGTTCAGTGGGGTTGAGTCAGAGCAGTACTCAGTGCAGGACACTCCAGTTCTCCCACTTCAACCTTAACTTCCACAACATGTCTTCATGGAGCTCTGTGCTTTGTACACAAGAGCATTGTCATGCTGGAGCAGTGTTTGAGCCTCTTCTAGTGAATGGAAAATATAATGCTACAGCATATAAAGACATTCTAGACAACTGTGTGATTCAGATTTTGTGGGAACAGTGTTGGGAAGAACCAAAAAACAGACAGACAAATAAGTCACAGTATAACTCATTGAGAAGCAAAGCTGTGCTACTATGTTTACTGTGAGCAACCATGTTGACTTGATGTCACTTGCTACGTGTTTTGTTGAGGGGGCTTTTCTTTTTGTCTTTCCTAGGTTACATATTCAGCATGAAGCACTTCCTCGTGTTGTAATCTGAAAATAATTACCGACACTGTTGTGTGAGGTGAATTGAGAATTTAACATTGCTTTAAACACATCACATTTAGTGGTGTGAAAAAGTGTTGTTCCTGATTTCTTTTTTTTTGTCACACTTTAATGTTTCAGATAATCAAACCCATTTAAATATTAGTCAAAGATAACACAAGTAAACACATCATGCAGTTTTTAAATGAAGGTTTTTATTATTAAGGGAAAACAAAATCCAAAACTACATGGCCCTGTGTGAAAAAGTGTTTGCCCCCTAAGCCTAATAACTGGTTGGTCCACCCTTAGCAGCAACAACTGCAATCAAGCGTTTTCCATAACTTGCAACGAGTCTGTTACAGCGCTGTGGAGGAATTTTGGCTCACTCATCTTTGCAGAATTGTTGTAATTCAGCCACATTGGAGGGTTTTCGAGCATGAACCACCTTTTTAAGGTCATGCCGCAGCATCTCAATCGGATTGAGGTCAGGACTTTGATTAAGCTGTTGGGATGCTGGGGCATCTTGATCCTGACAACCCTCTTCAACCGCATCATTGCAGATGGCGAAGTCCCAACAGCCTGGTCGACCAGTACGACGGTGCCCATATGGAAGGGCAAAGGCGACGTAGCCGAAGGCTCCAATTACCGCCCAATTCGCCTACTATGCCACACCATGAAGATATTTGAGTGAATTCTCGATGCCAGACTCCAAGCAATCGTCACCATCCTGCCAAACCAATGCGGATTCGTCAAAGGATGAGACACCACCGATGCTATCCATGCCGCCCGATTGCTCTTGGAGAAACATCGCGAGAAGAACAAGAAGGTCCACATGGTATTCCTCTACCTGGAAAAGGCTTTCGATAAGGTGCCACACGAGCTGATCTGGTATGCCCTACGGTCACGTGGCGTCCCAGAAATCTATATCAACTGGGTCAAGCTGCTCTACCGTGATGCCAGCAATACCGTTCGCACCCTCATTGGGACCCCCCTGCCATTCGCAATTAGAGTGGCCGTCCACCAAGGCTCCGCCCTCTCCTCGCTCTTGTTCGTCCTCTGCATGGTCGTCGTGACCGCCGATCTCCAACGGCCCCACCCATGGACTCTCCTATACGCCGATGATGTGTTCCTCTTGGACGAGGACCGAGGAGACGTGCAAGGGCAAACACAACAATGGAAGACCCGAATGGGCGATAATGACATGTGATTGAACACGAAGAAGACTGAGTACATGGAGTGCGGTCCGCAGATAGACAGGGAATCATAGCTATAACAGACAAGATGCAGGAAGCTCGGCTACACTGGTATGGACATGTGGTCCGAAGCGCTGTAGATTCTGTAGCCAAGACAGCCATGCGAACCAGTCCTCAAGGAAAGCGGCCACATGGGAGACCAAAGAAACGCTGGATGTATAAAATCACAGAGGACATGAAATGCGCCAATGTTGCCCCCGAAGACGCCCTGGATTGCGCCAAGTGGAGAAGACAGTGCAAAAAGGCGGACCCTGCGACACAATGGGAATAAACACCAGTAAGAAGAGTCTGATATAAAATGAGTCAGGACTCTGTTGACTTTCAGTGTGTGTGTTTTTCCCTCTCTTGGATAACCATACACAGAATTTTAGTGGTTACAGATTAGATTCTAGCTGCTTCTTAGATGAACAAGCACTTGGGGCATCTCAGAGAGCAGAAATGGGTTTGATATCAACATTTACTTTGAACATGTGTGTGAAAAACATAAATGTTTTGGAGTTGTTTGTGGAACTTTATTATGAATATATCGCCCCTAGTAGGCTAGATAAAAGCAGAAATACTTATGAAAATCTACAAATTCTTAAAGTCATGAGTATCTACTTTCATATGCACTTCCTATTAAGCACCACTGTGGAGTGAGACATGACAAAGATATTCAATGCTGAACATCTGCACAACAAAAACAGGAGTGACAATTTTTCATTTTATAGCTTTCCTTAATATGTAATATCAGCATGATAAAACATATCAACATTAACAACTTTAGCAATTCTGCCAGAGTTTCCTCATAAAAACACATACCTTTGGTAGATTACTAACACTAAATCTTCAGGTACAGTCTCCTGCTCCATAGCGATCCTGGCTCAGATAAACTGCTTACTGAAAATAAATGTCCTTTCATGATAAAATAATATATATCACCTGAGATCTGATCAATAAAATCGATTGAAATGTCTTAATGCTGTTGTGTTTTTGCCATGCATTGTGTGTCCACTGGATTTATGGTGCACGGTGGGTAATATAAATGGAGTATAATTTGTCCCTGGAGAATTCGGACAAAACTCTGCACACGTCCAGGGCTTTAAACTACTTCTAAGTCGAGACCGGGAGTGCTAGCATTAGCATTAGAGAACGGGCTAGCACTAGCGATTGTGCTAAGCTAACGCAGGTAAATGAAGTTCATCTATTGAAGATGTTGTTGCTGGTCAGAGGAGAAAGAGTCACAGGACTGTGTATTATGTGTCTTGTGTGTCCAGCTCAGGAACATCACTGTGATTAAAAATTTCACTGCAAGAATAGAATTGGTATGTTACAAATCACCAAAAATAGTGCACTATATAGTGAGCAGGGAGCAAATTTCAGACAGGGCTGTACTATAAATGAAGTTTATACCAACAAGACGTTTCAATTATAAGTTGCTTTCGGCTGCTCCCTGTTTGGGGTCACCACAGCGGACCAACTGGTCCGCACAGCAACTTGGCAAAAGCTTTACGCCGGATACCCTTCCTGACACAACCCTCCCATTTTTCCAGGTTTGGGACTGGCACTGCATCCAGTGGCTGGGAATTGAACCCGGGCCTTCTGCATGCTAGGCGAGGAACCTACTACTGAGCCACCAATGCCCCTGACAAGATGTTTCAATTATATTAGTCATAAATATTAAACCCATGACATTTACATTTCTGGCATTTGGAAGACATATCCAGAGTGACTTAGATTTTTAGATAATTTTATACAACTGAGAAATTGAGGGTTAAGGGCCTTGCTCAAGGGTCCAGAAGTAGCAGCTTAGTTGACTTAGGATTCAAACTCACAACCTCCTGATCAGTAGTCCAACACCTTAACCACTAAGTTACCACAGCCCTCGTAATACATCAGTTCACATCTGTCACTCAGTTATAGAAAGGAGCTATATACTAAAATGGAAGCCAATTTTTGGGTCAGTTATTATGATGATCATGTTATGTATTTGTTTATTCATTCATTCATTGTCTACCGCTTATCCGATCTATTCTCGGGTCACGGGGAGCCTGTGCCTCAGGCGTCATTGGGCATCAAGGCAGGATACACCCTGGACAGAGTGCCAACCCATCGCAGGGCACACACACACTCTCATTCACTCACTACGGACAATTTAGAGATGCCAATCAACCTACAATGCATGTCTTTGGACCGGGGGAGGAAACTGGAGTACCCGGAGGAAACCCCCGAGGCATGGGGAGAACATGCAAACTCCACACACACATGGCGGAGGCGGGAATCGAACCCCCGACCCTGGAGGTGTGAGGCAAACATGCTAAGCCACTGTGTATTTGTTTATTTGTATGTATATGTGATGTAAAGATTCCATCATACACCGTTTTTATTTTTGGTTGTGTTCAAATATTTTTTTCTTATAGATTTTTTCATTCATTTGTGGCTGTTTTGTGGCTCGCAAGCACACTTATACGCAGCAATCTCTGATGCACTCCTGTGTGTGTTAGGACTCCTTTCTCTCATAGCCAGCATTAAAGTTTTCAGCATTTTGTGCTACAGTAGCTCATCCGTGGGATTGGACCAGATGGACTAGCCTTCATTCCCCATATGTATTTGTGAACCTTTGGAGCACATTTCATTTACATTTACAGCATATGGCAGACACCCTTATCCAGAGTGACTTACATTTTATCTGATTTTATACAACTGAGCAACTGAGGGTTAAGGGCCTTGCTCAGGAGCCCGGCAGTGGTGGACGTGGGATTCAAAATCACAACCTTCTGAACATTAGCCCAACACCTTAACCACTGAGCTTCCACATCCCCCTTGACCCTGTCAACAGTTCACCATTTGATCTTCCTTGGAGCACTTTTAGTAGGCACTAATCACTGCAAACAATGAACACCACTACTACAATACCTGCTGCTTTGATGAAGCTCTGACCCAGTCATCTAGACTTCACTCCAGACATTTGGCTCTTGTCAAATCATTCAGATTCTTACCCTTGCCCATTTTTTCTGCTTCCAACACATCAACTTCAAGAACTGACTGTTCACATGCTGCATAATCTATACCAACTCTTGCTACGTCACTATGTCACTGTAATGACATAATCAACGTTATTTACTTTTACCTGTCAGTGGTTTAAATGTTATTGCTCTGGATGTATTTCTACACAGTGTCACAGGAAGCCTTGAGTCTACCCCAATGGACTCATGGCTGGGAACGCCATGAGTCTGGACGAAGTGCCGACCCATCACAGTGGAAAACCCACAAAGGAAAACCCCCAACCCTGGAGTTATGAAACACACATGCTAACAACTAAGCCACCTATATACGTATGTAATGTTGTTGTTGTTGTTTCGGCTGCTCCCCTGCTGTAACAGTGCTGCCTGCAACTCCCCCTCCAGGCCACCAGAGGGAGGGGGGTCGCCAGAGTACCGAGCACTTCTGGGTCACGCCACTCACTTACGGGTTACTTCCTACTTTCTGTGTATTTAATCATGCTCTCAACAGTAGACTGTGTTAAATGTTAGCTCTGTTATATACCAAGCCGTTGTTTGTTACTTGCCATTGTTGTAGCTTCTTGTGTTTTGACCATGTTTCTCTCTGCTCCTGGATTACAATTTTGGATTGCATTTTTGGTATTTTCGCCCAGCGGATTGCTTTGTTTGGTTTTTCGCACTACCTGCCTGCTTTTCCTGCTTTGCTTGTGTTTCTTCTGCAATAAACTCTGCATATGGATCCTACATTGTCGTTCCCAGCCTCCATGTCACACCCGCCCTGACTGACGCAACTATCCCTATCCCTATCCCTATCCCTATCCCTCTCCCTATCCCTCTCCCTTTCCCTCTCCCTCTCCCTCTCCCTCTCCCTCTCACTCAGCTTGAGCATGGGATCCTGCCTCTGGACCACCAGGAGGCTCCACCTATATATGTATATGTATATATCCACCTATTTATAGGGAAGTGGTATCTCAGTGGTTAAGGTGTTCGACAACTGACAGAAAGGTTGTGAGTTTGAATCCCAGGCCCACTAGGCTGCCACTGCTTAACCCTAATCTGCTCAGTTGTATTAATGAGATAAATGTAAGTTGTTCTGGATAAGAGTGTCTGCCAAATGCAGTAAATATAAACTTGTGTGTGTATATATATATATATATATATATATATATATATATATATATATATATATATATATATTAGTCTGCACATACATCTTTGTTCATGAGCATGTACAAATTGCCTTCACATAACCAGTTATGAAATGCACAAATATTTGAAGTTCAATTCACCACAGTGAGCCATTTACCGTGTGTAATCTGATTGTGTATGCTTTTAATCGTGCTTTATCGCTTGTCAGAGTGCAGAGGGGGAAAAACAGGCTGCAGTGACTGTAATCCTGACTAATGGATTGGGTGACAGTTACTGGTACAAATCTCTCTGAAGTTCACAAATGGTAATCCTCTGCGTCTTCGCTCTTTTTTCCGTGCAAATGTTTCATAAAATTGTTCGAAATCAATCTTCTGAAGGAAACATGCACACACACACACACACACACACACACACACACACACACACACACACAGAGCACTGGAGAGAGACCTGAACACACAGAACATGTTTCGATCAGCCTTTTATCCCATCTGCTCTTTATCCTCATGCCAACTTTTACAATACATTCACCAGGTATACACATTTTTAAATATTTATCATATTTCTACCGAAAGCTTCTTTATGCACAACTGTAAAATTCATGACTTTGGACAGATTTGGAATATTGTACATTATTCTGCATTTTTTATTTATTTATTTTTTACATTTTCTGTCTGTGACTTGTCCAGATCTTCGAACATGGGGTTTTTGAAGAATATGTCATTTCATCTTGGTAAAAAAAAAAAATATAAATAATAATGTATTATACATTGACTTTCTGGTTGTGGCTTTGATGTTTGTTGCTTTTTACTTCCTAATGCTGAAGGGATTCGGGCAAAATATCTAAAATGCTATATTGTTGATTTTACAATTGAGTTATGTTTTATTATAGAAAATAATCCCTGACAGTTTTATTCCTTTTAAAGCTCTTATCTATTGCGTTTAATAACAGTGACCACAAATGCAAGATGCAGTTAAAAATGTCAAGAGGCTATCGCAGATATTCTATAAACTAATATATAGTGATTTTTTTAAAAATAGTTTTATCCCTGCTACACCGCTTAAAAGATCCAAAACTTGTCCCCAAAAATATAAAAAAGGATTATTTTTTTCACATTTGAATATACAGTCAGAATACACAATGCCATCATGCTCCTTAAGATCTCGAAACTCCGGACTTCTGGTAGTTGCCAGAATATCAAAGTGTACAAAAGGGGGTAGAGCTTTTTCATATTTAGCTCCTAAACTTTGGAACAGTCTTCCTGACAGTGTTCGGGGCTCAGACACAGTCTCCCAGTTCAAACGTAGACTAAAGTCATATCTCTTTAGCCAGGCATACACCTAATACATCCCATAACTTTGTACTCCAATACATCTGATTAAATACACATCATCATCTAGTGCCTGCTAATATTATGAATAACAGCTACGCTAATTCCTTTCCATTTGTTTCCCTTCTTCTACCCATCCCCGAGTCACACAGAGATTGTGCCAGCTCCGGTGGCATCCAGAGATGGACCAGCTCCAGCCGGGTTCTGCTTTTTGAGGACTGGAGTAATCAAAGCAGCACTGCCAACCCCATGTGGACATTTTACACATAACATTCTACACATGCTGTATCTGCATCACACAACTAATGCAGAAAGGACATTGTCCATATCACACTCTCCAGTGTCACCCAGATGAGGATGGGTTCCCTTTTGAGTCTGGTTCCTCTCAAGGTTTCTTCCTCATACCATCTAAGGGAGTTTTTCCTTGTCACAGTCGCCTGAGTCACCTCAGGCTTTCTCACTAGGGAAAATTTTGTCTAACATCTAGGACTGTTTGTTTGTATGTTTATTGTTTCTTATGTTCTGTAAAGCTGCTTTGAGACAATGCTCTTTGTTAAAAGCGCTATACAAATAAAATTGAATTGAATTGAATTGAATGAAGGGTCAGGGCTGTTTTGGCAGCAAAAGGAGGACCAACACAACATTAGGCAGGTGGTCATAATGTTATACCTGGTTGGTGTGTACATCTGAAAATCTTTTACAATGTACTTTATTTATTCTTAATTCTTTCTTCGTTCACTTCCTGGATTCTGTACTTGTGTCACGTTTCAACATCCTTGGAGCTTTTTAAGAAACACAATATCTTTGTTGTAATGTATACAACAACAATAACCTGTCTCGTATCTCATATCACACGAGCAAATTCACTTCATCCCAATTGAAAACCTGTGCAGTTTAAAAATAAGACTTTATTTCAGGAAGATTCATATTTATTGACACAACCACCGATACAGTATATCTTCAGAGAAGCGAGCCGTCTCTGTTCATTTAAAAAAAAAGACATATTTAGAATAGCATGCATTGATGTGGATCATCTGTGGAACCAGTTTGTTCATGCTATCACTTGTTCGAGTCAATACAAACAGTCGCTCGTTCATTTGCTCTTGAAGACGGGAAAAAGTTGGACCTTGTCCTGATACAAATGATTCCTCTCGGCTTGTTGTGTAATCCAAAGCCATTTCCTTTTTATCCAGTAATCCGGCAGTAGAATAGCGTGAGGAAACAGATAAGCGGTAATTAGTGTATTGTCTTTGTATTGTTTTCTGTGTGTGTGTGTGTGTGTGTGTGTGTGTGTGTGTGTGTGTGTGTGTACAGATTGGTTGAGCCAAATTACATACTTGCAATGAGGCCAAAAGGCAGCAGCTTAGATAAGCTTGTACTGATTGACAATATTTAGATGGCTAGTTCCATGTGTGTGTGTGTGAGAGAGAGAGAGAGAGAGAGAGAGAGAGAGAGAGAGAGAGAGAGAGAGAGAGAGAGAGAGAGAGAGAGAGAGAGAGTGTTCACTTTTATTAGACAGTTGAAAGAAACAGGAGGGGGGCACGGTGGCTTGCATGCTTGCCTCACACCTCCAGGGTTGGGGGTCGATTCCTGCCTCCGCCATGTGTGTGTGGAGTTACCTAACATGCATTATAGGTTGATTGGCATCTCTAAATTGTCCGTATTGCATGAGTGAATGAAAGTGTGTGTGTGCCCTGTGATGGGTTGGCACTCCATCCAGGGTGTATCCTGCATTGATGCCCTATGACGCCTGAATTAGGCACAGGCTCCCCGTGACCTGAGAATAGATCAGATAAGCGGTAGACAATGAATGAATGAAATAAACGGGCGATGTTTTATTAGCGTAGCTGTATCGTCCCGAGTTAGTGAATAGCTGATGATGTTAGAATGAGAATGTAATGGAGTAATGACACAGCGACTCATCAGTACAGCCTCGGACAGTGTTTGGCTGTATTCCAGCACTGCCTTTAACACGCCCTTGACGGCTGGTCTTCGGCACTCCTCATCGCGGGAATGTCCTTTGCCATGTTAAGGGCTCGTTCTATCAGTTTATCAGCGGGAGTGAGGTGTATATGATGTGACGTTAGAGGCCAGAGGGAAGAGAGCTAACATGGCTGTAGAACAGAGTGGCTGTATTTTTGGGGTTTGGAGGAGTGTAAGTTAACACACACAAAGTTCTACAAGAATGAACTAGCAATTAATGTTCATTTCTTCTGGTTGAAGTCACACTCCTGTACACACTCCTGTACACATTTCTATTTACACTCCTACACACACACCTGTACCCACTCCTACACACACCTGTTATACACACTCCTATACATGCCTGTACACTCTCTTGTATACACTCCTCTACACACAGTTATACACACTCCTGTACACACACCTATCCACACTACTGCACACAATTCTGTACACTCCTATACACACACCTGTACACACTACTGTACACACTCCTGTATATACTCTTATATACTCTACTGTCCTCATTACTGTAGACACTCCTATAGACACTCTTGTACACACTCCAGTACCCTTGTGCTGCAAGTGGACGTTTCCGAGCTGTTCCAGCCGGGCAGTAAGAGTGTGAGGGTTAATAAGGCTGTTGTAATTCAGAGTTAAAGAGGCCACTGATGCCAAATCTCCCATGTGACATCACAAATCCTCAATTTCACTCACACAAACACTGTGACGGTTCAGTGGGATTTACTGCTGATACACAGAAGATGGTAGCAAATGGAGCACAGAGGAGATATGAGTCTTTATCCAATGTCACAATGAAACACATACACACACACACACACACACACCACACGCTCCATCTCCCTCGACGCCCTTTTCTTTTTCCTCTACTCCATGAACTCCATTGTTCCTTGACAGCACAATTGCTTGACTCGGAAGAATGCAGAATTAATATCTCTGGTTCTTAATAGCATCAGAAACCCGAGCTGACTGGAATTAAGATAACCGTGCCGTTGTCTTCTCTCGCGCCGAGGCGAAATGTCGCAATAATTAAGATGGTTATTGTGGATGTTCTCACGTCACTGGACCTCACATCATTTCACTTAGTAGGCAGTTTGTTTCATCAGGTAAGGTTCATCAGGAGTCTCAAACTGATACTGAACCTCAACGTCACACATACAAATCAAATACAGTGGAACCTCCGCATATGAATTTAATTAGTTCTGGAGGCGAGTTTTTAATATTTGTATTGCGAAACGAATTCTACCATGAGAAATAATGTAAATGCAGATAATCCGTTCCAGCCGCCCAAAAATATGACCAATATTACCAATACAAAGCGTATGTAAACTGTATGGCTGCTTACAAAGAACTGACCCAAGCCAAGCATTCCATGTCAAGGGTCCTCACAGGAAGTCGTACCACCAAGCTTGGGCTAAAAATAGAGCAGACCGCCCACACCACCGATCTGTCAACAAAAAAACTCACGAAAAATCACATAGCTATTGAACGCATGCCAAAGGCAATGTTGGTATCGTGGGTTGACTCTTTCAAAACAGCTTTCGCTGTACCAAAATTCGCAAACTCACTTCAATTTGCTTCACTTGGCTTTCCACTGACGCAAACAAGTTTTGAACGGCTCCCGGACGTACACGCAACTTAGCCGGCGTTTGCTTCGGTTTGCTTCATTTGTATGCTGAAAATGCTTCGCATGCCGATGCAAATTTCTTTGCAAAATTTCAATTCTTTAGCCCGAAAATTCAAAATGGAGGACATTCCTATATGCCGAGGTTCTACTGTATTTTGATAATATCAAGATAAATCTACACTCACAACCCGGACCTTTAGCTTTTGCTAGTGAGAACGATATTTCCTGTCAATAAACGTAGCATTATTTTTGTTTCAGACTGACTTGATTCTACTAAAACATAGTGCCTTTATGCTCTGGTGTATCTTACGTCATCACAAATGCACATGGAGAACACAATCATATTGACTCAACATTTTTTTTTTAATTATTATTATTTTAGTGCTATTATTTTATATGCAGTAAGTCTCCTCATCTCTTGTGTGTCCCAAACATTCCTCTGTCACTTCTGCTACATGTGTGTTGTTGAAACTAATGATGTCATCGGCTAAAACACAGGATACAGGTTGCAGGTTACTTCCTGAACAAGTGCAGACCTGACTACGAGTTGCATTCATGGTCAGTGGAATTGTGGCAGAGCTCCAGAGCAACCGAACTCACACCACCATGCTTAGATTTGGACTAAACTACTGGTGAACACTATCTCTGTTGACAACGGCTTTTTTAAAGCTTGTTTTTAACTAGCCTAGTGTTCCTGTGGCTTCCTAATTCCAGCGTCATGTTTTTGGGTCGGATTGAAAGTTTGGAGTCAGTCCTTCCTGCTTCAGCATGGACACTTCCTTATTTGTGTGGCTCAGAGAAACCCAGTGCCAAAAATATTGCCTATCTAGAAAAGTGGTGCTAGTTTGTGTTTCTCTTTCTTTGTCTGTCTCTGCTGTCTGATATTCCTGCACTTAAAAAAGCCTCAATTAATTAATGCCACTGTGCATAAAATGTTTCAGATAAATTCCTACATTTTCATTTTTCATAGCACCTTTAACACTTAAAAAAAACAGATTTGGCACAATGCAGTTTAAAGAAGCTTGCATGTAGATTTATATCCCTAATGAACCAACCAGGGGAAACTGGTGTCAAGGAAAAACTCCCTGAGACATCATGAAAAAAGATTTAAAAAAAAAAAAAACATTGAGAGGAATAAGATTCAAAAGAGGAATTTCTGTAGTAATTTTAACTTTGCTGAACATAGAATTTATTCCATTCTTTAGAAATTATTTAAATTCTATTTCATTAAATTCTATTCTATTCTATTTTTTCTATTCTATAAATTAATTATTTATTTATTTATTTATTTATTTATTTATTTATTTATTTATTTATTTATTTATATAACTTACCTGTTTATTTGTTTTTTGTTTGCCTCTTTATTTATTTATTTTATTATTTATATATTTATTTGTTTGTTTGTTTGTTTGTTTGTTTGTTTTTGTTTGCCTATTTATTTATTATTTAATTAATCTAGCCATGGGGGTCAGAGTCCAGTTACTTCTGTGCCAGTCCCAAGCCCGGATAAATAGAGAGGGTTGCGTCAGGAAGGGCATCCGGCGTAAAACATTGCCAAATTTAACCATGTGAATCGTCAGTACTCTGAATTTCATACCGGATCGGTCGAGGCCCGAGTTAACAACGACCGCCATCGGCAGCGTTGACCTACAGGGCGCCGGCGGAAATTGGGCTACTGTTGGTCGAAGAAGTAGAGGAGGGAGCAGAGTGCACAGACAGAGAGAGAAGAGGAAAGGTAAGAGTGTAGGACTGAGAATAGGAACTCTGAATGTTGGTACTATGACAGGGAAAGGTAGAGAGCTGGCTGATATGATTAAGAGAAGGAAGGTGGATATACTGTGTGTACAGGAGACCAGGTAGAAGGGTAGCAAGGCTCATAGTATAGGAGCAGAATTCAAGCTGTTTTATTATGGTGTGGATAGTAAGAGAAATGGGGTAGGTGTGGTCCTGAAGGAGGAGTTTGTGAGGAATGTTTTGGAGGTGAAGAGAGTGTCAGACAGGGTGATGAGTCTGAAGTTAGAAATTGAAGGGGTTATGTTGAATGTTGTTAGTGGTTATGCCCCACAGGTAGGTTGTGAGTTAGAGGAGAAAGAGAGATTCTGGAGTGAATTAGATGAGGTGATGGAGAGTATTCCCATGGGTGAGAGAGTGGTGATAGGAGCGGATTTTAATGGACATGTTGGTGAGGGGAACAGAGGTGATGAGGAGGTGATGGGCAAGTCTGGAGTTAAGGAAACAAACCTAGAAGGACAGATGGTAGTGGACTTTGCTAAGAGGATGGACATGGCTGTGGTTAACACTTATTTTCAGAAGAGGGAGGAGCATAGAGTGACTTACAAGAGTGGAGGTAGGAGAACACAGGTAGAATACATCTTATGTAGAAGAGGCAATCTGAAAGAGATTAGTGACTGTAAAGTGGTAGTGGGAGAGAGTGTAGCCAGACAGCATAGAATGGTGGTGTGTAGGATGACTTTGATGGTCTGTAAGACGAAGAGGTCAAAGATAGAGATAGGGAAGAAAACCAAGTGGTGGAAGCTGAAAAAGGAGGAATGTTGTGAGGAATTTAGACAGAAGTTGAGGCAGGCTCTGGGTGGTCAGGTAGTGCTGCCAGATGACTGGGAAGCTACAGCAGAAGGGATCAGGGAGACAGGGAGAAAGGTGCTGGGTGTGTCATCTGGAAGGAGAAAAGAAGATAAGGAGACTTGGTGGTGGAATGAGGAAGTTCAGGATAGTGTCCAGAGGAAGAGGCTAGCCAAGAAGAAGTGGGACATGGACAGGACTGAAGAGAATAGACAGGAATACAAGGAGTGAAGAGGGAGGTGTCTAAGGCCAAGCAGAAGGCATATGACGAGTTGTACACTAGGTTAGACATTAGAAAAGGAGAGAAGGACTTGTACAGGTTAGCTAGGCAGAGGGATCGAGATGGGAAGGATGTGCAGCAAGTTAGAGTTATTAAGGATAGAGATGGAAGGGTGCTCACAAGTGAGGAGAGTGTACATAGGCGATGGAATGAGTACTTTGAGGAGCTGATGAATGAGGAAAATGAGAGGGAAAAAAGAGTAGAAGGGGTGAACTCTGTGGAACAGAAAGTAGATAAGATTAGAAAGGATGAAGTCAGGAAGGCTTTGAAGAGGATGAAAAGTGGAAAGGCAGTTGGTCCTGACGACATCACGGTGGAGGTCTGGAAGTGTCTAGGAGAGGCAGCAGTGGAATTTTTAGCTAGTTTGTTAAACAGGGTTTTAGAGAGTGAGAGGATGCCTGAGGAATGGAGAAGAAGTGTGTTAGTGCCGATCTTTAAGAATAAGGCTGACGTGCAGAGTTGCAGCAACTATAGGGGGATAAAGTTGATGAGCCATACAATGAAGCTATGGGAAGGAGTAGTGGAAGCTAGGTAAAGGAAGGTAGTGGAAATTTGTGAGCAGCAGTATGGCTTCACGCCCAGAAAGAGCACAACAGATGCAATTTTTGAAGGAGAAGTATAGGGATGGTCAGAGGGAGTTGCACTGTGTGTTTGTAGACTTGGAGAAAGTGTATGACAGGGTGCCAAGAGAAGAGCTGTGGTCCTGTATGAGGAAGTCAGGAGTAGCAGAGAAGTATGTCAGAGTGGTGCAGGACATGTATGAGAGGAGCAGGACAGTGGTGAGGTGTGCTGTAGGTCAGAGAGAGGAGTTCAAAGTGGAGGTAGGGCTGCATCAGGGATCGGCTCTGAGCCCCTTCCTGTTTGCTATAGTGATGGACCAGTTGTCAGAGGAGGTCAGACAGGAATCTCCTTGGTCAATGATGTTTGCAGATGACATTGTGATCTGTAGTGAGAGCAGGGAGCAGGTGGAGGAAAACCTGGAGAGGTGGAGGTTTGCACTGGAGAGAAGAGGAATGAAAGTCAGTCGTAGTAAGACTGAGTACATGTGTGTGAATGAAAGGGAGGGAAGTGGAACAGTAAGGTTACAGGGTGAAGAAGTGAAGAAGGTACAGGAGTTTAAGTACTTGGCGTCAACAGTCCAGAGTAATGGAGAGTGTGGGAAAGAGGTAAAGAAGCGAGTGCAGGCAGGTTGGAATGGGTGGAGAAAGGTGTCGGGAGTTCTGTGTGATAGGAAAATATCAGTGAGTATCAAGGGGAAGGTGTACAGGACAGTGGTGAGAGCGGCCATGCTGTATGGTTTAGAGACAGTGTCACTGAGGAAGAGACAGGAGTCAGAGCTCGAGGTAGCAGAGCTGAAGATGTTGAGGTTCTCTTTGGGAGTGACAAGATTGGACAGGATTAGGAACAAGTACATCAGATGGACAGCTCATGTTGGACGTTTGGGGGACAAAGTTAGGGAGGCCAGATTAAGATGGTTTGGACATGTTCAGAGGAGGGAGAGTGAGTATATTGGTAGGAGAATGTTGGACATGGAGGCAAAGAGGAAGGCCAAAGAGGAGGTATATGGATGGAATTAATGAGGATATGAAGCTAGTGGGTGCAAGTGTTGAGGATGCAGAAGATAGGGATAGGTGGAGAGAGATGATTCGCTGTGGTGACCCCTGAAGGGAAAAGCCGAAAGAAGAAGAAGAAGAAGAAGAAGAAGAAGAAGAAGAAGAAGAAGAAGAAGAAGAAGAAGATTTATTTATTATTTAATTGTTTATTTTATTTGTTTGTTTGTTTTTCATCTGTTTATTGCTTGCTTACTTATTTAATTAACTTATTTACAATCAGAGGTTCAACCTTGTCATACCATGCACAGTTGTGCATGTGACAAATAAAATTTGACTTTGGATTTGAATATGAGTTTGTCATCAGATCTTGGAGGTCAGAGCAGCTGGACTTTCTTGCAAAGCAGTGTGGTGTGTGTCCTTGCATTGTCTTCTAGAGCTGGGCTTTTGTTTTCAGCAGTGCATTGTGGGAGAACCGAGCATAATCGTGCAGCTGCTCGAGCAGCAGCGCTGGTGAATGGAGGGAGGGCGATTATAACAGATTAATGCCCTTTGCTGCAGAGAGGGATGAAATAGATCAAGGATTCACTCACCAGCTGCATTTCTTCCTGTGTTGGATTTGAAGAATTTTTCAAAGAAACATTCAGATGAGTGTAATTAAGCTCATCGTATTGTAATAATAATATTGGGAAGAAGGAAATATAAAGGTTTCTATGTAAATACAATGAAAGGGAAGAGAAAGAAAGACAATGTTATAGCTGCATCATTTCCCATTCTATTTTGTCTTTCTTTGCACCTGGACTGAATTGTTGTATAACAACTTGTGCTTGCTTCTTTCTTTCTTTCTTTCTTTCTTTCTTTCTTTCTTTCTTTCTTTCTTTCTTTCTTTCTTTCTTTTCTTTCTTTCTTTCTTTCTTTCTTTCTTTCTTTCTTTCTTTCTTTCTTTCTTTCTTTCTTTCTTTCTTTCTTTCTTTCTTTCTTTCTTTCTTTATTTCTTTCTTTATTTCTTTCTCAATTATGTTTCTTCGGACAGCATTGATTAATTTTCTACAAAAGAGTCTCTAACAGTGCTTCAGCTGCAAGGTTTATTAATTCTCTTATTTTAATATGTTATTGTTTCCATAGTAACCAATTCATTCGGAAGGACCTGTACGGAAGATGTTCTGTATCGTTTTAGGCTAATGATAAAATTCAAATCAATGTTTTAATTTAACAAAGAAAATCATACAGTTATGATAATGATATGGCAAAGTTGCCAGTTTTGGAGATGAATAGAGGGATAGTAATCAGGCCACTAGAGAAAGACAAATGGAGAGATAGGTGAATAGAAAAGGGGAGAGTAAGAAGACTGGTGGAGGAGAACAGTAAACATGGATGGATGGAGATGGATGCATGGTAAGCAGTAACGGAGGATGGAAGTAGAGATGCTGGTAGAAGATGAGATACAGTGATATGGAGCTGGTCAGAAGAGGATGATGAATGGATGGAGGGATTGTGAGCAGGTTGATTGAAGGGATGGAGAACTGATAGGGGAGACTGGATGGAATGATAGCAAGTAGGCCAGCAGTTCAAGATGAATGGATGAAGGATAGTGGAACAGCAGGTAGAAGAGAATGGATCAAGGGAGAGTAACGGTGAATGGATGGAGAAATAGTCAGCAGGAAGAGGGGGATGACTGGTGGAATAGTAAATAGATAGTGGTGGATGAATAGATGGATGGAGGAATGGATGGATGGGTGGATGGATGGATGGATGGATGGATGGATGGAATGATTGATAGGTAAATGGATTGATGGATAAGTGGTAAGCAGTTAGAGGGGGATGATTGGTTGAATAGTAAGCAGATAGTGGTTGATGGATGGATGGATGGATGGATGGATGGATGGATGGATGGATGGATGGATGATGGATGGATGGATGGATGGATGGATGATGGATGGATGGATGGATGGATGGATGGATGGATGGATGGATGGATGGATGGATGGATGGATGGATGGAGTAGTGATAAGCAGGTAGAAGGGGGTGATTGGTGGAATAGTAAGCAGATAGTGGTTGATGGATGGATGGATGGATGGATGGATGGAGTAGTGATAAGCAGGTAGAAGGGGGTGATTGGTGGAATAGTAAACAGATAGTGATGGATGGATGGGTGGATGGATGGGTGGATGGATGGGTGGGTGGATGGGTGATAAGCAGGCAGAAGGGGATGATTGGTGGAATAGTAAACATATAGTGGTGGATGGATTGATAGGTAAATGGATTGATGGATAAGTGGTAAGCAGGTAGAGGGGGATGATTGGTTGAATAGTAAGCAGATATGGGTGGATGGGTGGATGGGTGGATGGGGGTGATTGGTGGAATAGTAAGCGGATGGATGGATGGATAAATGGATAAGCAGGTAGAGGAAGATGAATGGAGGACTAGTAAGTAGAGATGGATGGTGGATGGGTGGATGGGTTGGTGGATGGGTGGATGGGTGGGTGGGTGATAAGCAGGGAGAAGGGGGTGATTGGTGGAATAGTAAGTGGATGGATGGATGGATGGATAAATGGATAAGCAGGTAGAGGAAGATGAATGGAGGACTAGTAAGTAGAGATGGATGGATGGATGGATGGATGGATGGATGGATGGATGGATGGATGGATGGATGGATGGATTGAGGAGGACTAGTAAGCAGGTAGAGGAAGAGGGATGGAGAACTAGTAAGCAGATAGTGGTGGATGGATGGAGGAATAGTAAGCAGGAAGTGAAGGATGAATAGAGGAATAGTAAACAGGAAGTGAAGGATAAATGGAGGCATAGTAAACAAGAAGTGTAGGATGAATGGAGGAATAGTAAGCAGGACATGGTGGATGGATGAAGGAATAGTAAGCAGGAAGTGGAGGATGAATGGAGGAATAGTAAGCAGGCCCTCTAGAGGAGGCTGGACAGAAGATGAGACAGGAAGCATGCCAGTAGAAGAGGATGAATGGATGGAAAGGGCTGTAGAGAAGGTTAGATGGAGGGAAATGGAGCAGGCTGATAAATCCAGTTGTTTGGAGAAGAATGAGAATGAATGGAGAGACATTGGACTGATAGATCAGACTAGATGGAGGGATAGTGAGCAGATTAGTAGATAAGGACAGATGG
>JAUCMX010000006.1:6043603-6086103 GCA_033459395.1 Hemibagrus guttatus | reverse complement strand
GAGTGAGTGAGTGTAAGGATGTGAGTGAGTGAGTGAGTGAGTGAGTGTAAGGATGTGAGTGAGTGAGTGTGTGTAAGGATGTGAGTGAGTGAGTGAGTGAGTGAGTGAGTGAGTGAGTGAGTGAGTGTAAGGATGTGAGTGAGTGAGTGAGTGTAAGGATGTGAGTGAGTGAGTGTGTGTAAGGATGTGAGTGAGTGAGTGAGTGAGTGTAAGGATGTGAGTGAGTGAGTGTGTGAGTGAGTGTAAGGATGTGAGTGAGTGAGTGAGTGAGTGTAAGGATGTGAGTGAGTGAGTGAGTGTGTGTAAGGATGTGAGTGAGTGAGTGAGTGAGTGAGTGAGTGAGTGTAAGGATGTGAGTGTGTGAGTGTGTGTAAGGATGTGAGTGAGTGAGTGAGTGAGTGAGTGTAAGGATGTGAGTGAGTGAGTGTGTGTAAGGATGTGAGTGAGTGAGTGAGTGAGTAAGTGTAAGGATGTGAGTGAGTGAGTGAGTAAGTGAGTGAGTGAGTTTGTGTAAGGATGTGAGTGAGTGAGTGAGTGAGTGTGTGTAAGGATGTGAGTGAGTGAGTGAGTGAGTGTAAGGATGTGAGTGAGTGAGTGTGTGTAAGGATGTGAGTGAGTGAGTGAGTTTGTGTAAGGATGTGAGTGAGTGAGTGAGTGAGTGAGTGTAAGGATGTGAGTGAGTGAGTGAGTGTAAGGATGTGAGTGAGTGAGTGAGTGAGTGAGTGAGTGTAAGGATGTGAGTGAGTGAGTGAGTGAGTGTAAGGATGTGAGTGAGTGAGTGTGTGTAAGGATGTGAGTGAGTGAGTGAGTGAGTGAGTTTGTGTAAGGATGTGAGTGAGGGAGTGTGTGTAAGGATGTGAGTGAGTGAGTGAGTGAGTGAGTGTAAGGATGTGAGTGAGTGAGTGTGTGTAAGGATGTGAGTGAGTGAGTGAGTGAGTGAGTTTGTGTAAGGATGTGAGTGAGGGAGTGTGTGTAAGGATGTGAGTGAGTGAGTGAGTGAGTGAGTGAGTGAGTGAGTGAGTGAGTGTGTGTAAGGATGTGAGTGAGTGAGTGTGTGTAAGGATGTGAGTGAGTGAGTGTGTGTAAGGATGTGAGTGAGTGAGTGAGTGAGTGTAAGGATGTGAGTGAGTGAGTGAGTGAGTGTAAGGATGTGAGTGAGTGAGTGAGTGTAAGGATGTGAGTGATGAGTGAGTGAGTGTAAGGATGTGAGTGAGTGAGTGTGTGTAAGGATGTGAGTGAGTGAGTGAGTTTGTGTAAGGATGTGAGTGAGGGAGTGTGTGTAAGGATGTGAGTGAGTGAGTGAGTGAGTGAGTGAGTGAGTGAGTGAGTGAGTGTGTGTAAGGATGTGAGTGAGTGAGTGTGTGTAAGGATGTGAGTGAGTGAGTGTGTGTAAGGATGTGAGTGAGTGAGTGAGTGAGTGAGTGAGTGAGTGAGTGAGTGTAAGGATGTGAGTGAGTGAGTGAGTGAGTGAGTGTAAGGATGTGAGTGAGTGAGTGTGTGTAAGGATGTGAGTGAGTGAGTGAGTGAGTGTAAGGATGTGAGTGAGTGAGTGAGTGAGTGAGTGTAACGATGTGAGTGAGTGAGTGAGTGAGTGTAAGGATGTGAGTGAGTGAGTGTGTGTAAGGATGTGAGTGAGTGAGTGAGTGAGTGAGTGAGTGAGTGAGTGAGTGTAAGGATGTGAGTGAGTGAGTGAGTGTAAGGATGTGAGTGAGTGAGTGTGTGTAAGGATGTGAGTGAGTGAGTGAGTGAGTGTAAGGATGTGAGTGAGTGAGTGAGTGAGTGAGTGAGTGAGTGTAAGGATGTGAGTGAGTGAGTGAGTGTGTGTAAGGATGTGAGTGAGTGAGTGAGTGAGTGAGTGAGTGTAAGGATGTGAGTGTGTGAGTGTGTGTAAGGATGTGAGTGAGTGAGTGTAAGGATGTGAGTGAGTTAGTGACTGAGTGAGTGAGTGAGTGAGTGAGTGAGTGTAAGGATGTGAGTGAGTTAGTGACTGAGTGAGTGAGTGAGTGAGTGAGTGAGTGTAAGGATGTGAGTGAGTGAGTGAGTGAGTGAGTGTAAGGATGTGAGTGAGTGAGTGAGTGAGTGAGTGAGTGAGTGAGTGAGTGAGTGTAAGGATGTGAGTGAGTGAGTGAGTGAGTGAGTGTAAGGATGTGAGTGAGTGAGTGACTGAGTGAGTGAGTGTAAGGATGTGAGTGAGTTAGTGACTGAGTGAGTGAGTGAGTGAGTGAGTGAGTGTAAGGATGTGAGTGAGTTAGTGACTGAGTGATTGTGTGAGTGAGTGATTGAGTGAGTGAGTGAGTGTAAGGATGTGAGTGAGTGAGTGAGTGAGTGAGTGTAAGGATGTGAGTGAGTGAGTGAGTGAGTGAGTGAGTGAGTGAGTGAGTGAGTGTAAGGATGTGAGTGAGTGAGTGAGTGAGTGAGTGTAAGGATGTGAGTGAGTGAGTGACTGAGTGAGTGAGTGTAAGGATGTGAGTGAGTTAGTGACTGAGTGAGTGAGTGAGTGAGTGAGTGAGTGTAAGGATGTGAGTGAGTTAGTGACTGAGTGATTGTGTGAGTGAGTGATTGAGTGAGTGAGTGAGTGTAAGGATGTGAGTGAGTGAGTGAGTGAGTGAGTGTAAGGATGTGAGTGAGTGAGTGAGTGAGTGAGTGAGTGAGTGAGTGAGTGAGTGAGTGTAAGGATGTGAGTTAGTGAGTGAGTGAGTGAGTGAGTGAGTGAGTGAGTGTAAGGATGTGAGTTAGTGACTGAGTGATTGTGTGAGTGAGTGATTGAGTGAGTTAGGGAGTGAGTGAGGTCAAGTCAAGCGGGTTTTCTACTGTCATTTCTCTATCTAGCTAGTATACATTGAACCAGGGAGCAACATACAACAGTATACAAATCTACATACAGTAGTTACACAACAGTGTGAGAGGAAAGCAGAACACAGTGTATGACTAGCTCAGGTGAGGCAGCAGGGTGATGAGTAATCTGACTGCCTCCGGGAAGAAACTCTGGAGAAGTCTGTTGGCGGTGGCACGGATGCTCCTGTACCTTTTGCCAGATGGCAGGAAGGAGTAGAGTCCATGAGAGGGGTGAGTGGGGTCACAAAGCTGGTGGCTTTGCATATGCACTGGTTATTGTACAAGGTGACGATGGGTGGTTGTGAGACCCCGATGATTATTTCAGCTGTTCTGATTATATCTGCTGTAGGATTTGAGACTGTGATTCCTGTACCACATGGTGGGACAGCTGGTCATAAGATCTACAGAAGAAGAAGAAGAAGAAGAAGAAGAAGAAGTGGGTCATAAGTACAGATCCCAGTACTGAACAGGCTAAAAGTGTAATAAATATGACAAATAAATATAAATAAATGATAGAAATGATAAATATTACAGCTTTGTTAATAGGTTGTTTTTCGAATTTTTTTAAAAAAAAAGATCAATACCCTGGCAATGTTTGATGATTCCCTCCAGGGCTCCAGACCCCCAATGTCCTTATGTGGGGTTTAAAGGACTCATTATGACTCATATGATAGTATTTAGGGAATTTAATTTCCTTTTCCCTAATTAAATCCACACTGAAATAATGATTCTTGCACTGAATGTCGTGTCTATGAATGAAACCGAGCTATTCACTATTTAGTCTTTGTGGCTGTTGAATATAACCAAAGGCTCACACTTGCCAGTGTGTTATAAGTGGCCGAGCGAGCCCACACATCATTCAGACTGATTCGGTTAAAAGGGGCCCTCTAGAGATTAACTGGTGTCTGTTTTCTTTGCCAGTAATGGAGTGTGATGTCAGTGGAGGGCACACCTGCAGCCTTTAAATCAAGCGCTCATGCCCTGGGGCAGCTTTGAAATTTAGATTTTAGGCCTTGAGTAGGGGAAAAAGAAGCTCTTTGGAATCAGTAATTTACCCGCCGCTTGTGAAGGGATAACTGCGCAACAGAGGATGAAGGAAGAGAAGGAGGGGGAGGGAAGGAAAAAGAACGAAAGAGAGGGCAGCGAAGCTCCCACGCATGGGGCTGAGGCAGTGAAGTTAAATACACTCTAAAAATACCTGCAGTGCTTCTCACATTGCAACAAGGCTTGAGCTCCGCACCCAAGCCTCCCTCCCTCTCTCTCTCTCTCTCTCTCTCTCTCTCTCTCTCTCTCTCTCTCTCTCTCTCTCTCTCTCTCTCTATCCCAATCACATAATGTGTATAAGCTTTCATATCATGTACACAAGGAGTAGGGGAGTTTCTTACTGGACATACAGCTATGACTTTCATGAGCTACGAAGTGCATTATCCTATACAGTGTACTCATATCAGTTCATGATTTGATCCCATCAACCCTTGTCGTGTCGTCGTGAGATAATCCGTTACTGCGTGCCCTGTGAAGTGCCCTTGCATAGGTAGTAAGAAGAAGGGAGCTAAATACCACATGGTTTCCTAGGAGACATAGCAGGCAGTATGAAACAAGAAAAATTCCTGTTGTCTGTGTGCTTTCTTGCTATATGACCTCCTCAATGGAGTATTTAGACTGATATTATCCTTAGTCCGTGATCTAGTGAACCAGGAGCAGGATGTATTCACCGATAGAGACTTCAAAGCACTTCTGTAAGTCACTTTGGATAAGCGTGTCTGCCAAATGCTGTAAATGTAAATGTAAATGAGACTATAGAATCCCTAGATGTCCACTTATACAGAGATATAGGAGCTGAATATTAAACTTGCTGCATGTTTTTTTTATTATGTAAGGTTTATATAGGCTTTTCTACTGCAGCACTGTTCCCAATTCTGATTGGTCAGAAGGTGTTCTGAGAATCACAGGTTTACATTAACATACTAGTGTTATTCCTCTAATAGACAGGGTCTTGTATGATGAATGTTTCACATAAAATGAGTAACAAATGTGTGTAAGTGTTGAAATGACATGGTCATTTTCTATAAGGAGATGTTCGTTTCGCATTTATAGCATTAACCCTACGATTTATCCACTTCTCACATGTCTACTAAGGGAAATGTAAAGTCCATCTTTGCCTGAACAAAGACAGAAATTGTTTTATTTTATTTTATTTTATTTATTTATTTATTTATTTATTTATTTATTTATTTATTTATTTATTTACTTTTATATTAAAATAAATAAATAAAAATGCATTAATTTTCCTGTTTGGAAAAAAAACAACCAAAGCAAAATAAATACAATGAACAGTCTTTGATTTTAAACACTGTTGTGGTCAGTAAATTTCCTTAAGTAAATAAAATAAAAATAAAAAAAATAAATAAATTAAATAAAATCATATGATTAATTGGTTAGCTTTTTTGTGTAAAGGCCCAGTAAACACAATAGAATTTTTTGTCAATGATGTCAGGCTTTATAGGGTTAAGGAGTAAGCTGATAATGATGTGGATAAGCTGATTTTTTATTTTATTATTTTATTTAATTCATTGGATTAAATTTTATTTGTGCAGTTTTTTAACAAGGGACAGTGTCACAAAGCAAGAAGTCTAGATATAAATTTAGATCCCTAATGAGGAAGTCAGAGGCGACATGGTGAGGAAAATCTCCATACAATGACATTAGGAAGAAACTTTATGAGGAATCAGATACAAATGGAACCCATCGTCTCCTGGGTGACCCCTGACACCATCATTACTCTTCAGCTGTATGCTATAAGGCTGAACAGTATGAGCATTGTGATTTGAGTAGCATTTTTTACTTCTACAGCATATAATATATAGTAGTATATCTACAGTCATCACTTTAGGGGCAGTGTTGGATTAAGTGGTTAAGGCTCTGGGTTGTTGATTGGGGTTTAGGCCCTTAACCCTCCCTGCTCCAGGGGCTCTGTATCATAACTGCCCCTGTGCTCTGACCCCAACTTCCTTAGCTGGGATATATAATAAAAAAAATAATTCCACTGTAATGTATGTGTGGTGGCAATGAAGGCTTCTTGCCCTTAGTTCTTCTCTTCTTCTTCTTCTTCTATCCATAGCAATCTCACATCAATCTTTGGGGTATCCATGTGGGGCAGCAGCGAGTGGTGATTTTCAGGTGAACGAAGCTCCAAGAAGAAGTACCAGGATGGGTCAGGCAGGTTCATTTGGCAGGAGGAGTCAGTGTCAGGTATTGGTATTCCATCAATCATCTGGAGTAAACTGTATAGCTTGAGAGAGAGAGAGAGAGTGGTTGGCAGAAGCTTTTAGTTTATCATGTGTGCTCCTGTGCTATATCAGTGCTTTATCAGATTAAAAAGAAATGATTTATAATCACACTCTCCAGTGTCAACCAGCTAAGGATGGGTTTCCTTTTGAGTCTGGTTCCTCTCAAGGTTTCTTCCTCATATCATCTCAGAGAGCGTTTACTCATCAATATTGTCTCAGCCTTGCTCATTAGGAATAAATATACATGAAAATTTTAAACTTTTATTGAAAAGGAGGAACATCGTGAGTAGGCTGCAAGCAGGGACTCATGCCTGTGGCATAAAGCGGCATCGCAGTTTATCAAAATTCTCCACGTCCCAGATCTCTAAGTCCCAAGGGGAAAGCTTTTAAACAAAAAGCTTGACAAAACAAGAAGGTTTTCAAGCAGACGTAAAGACTGAGTGCACAAGAAACTAATCAACATTCTTGTGATAATAGTAAATCCACTTTGTGCCCATTTCTGATTATTTTCCTATAAACTTATGCCCTGTACTGTGTGTATTCCTTACATCATTATTATACAGAGTTACAGTAACTAATAATACCAATACTTCACATTGTGCTTCAGGGAAATATGCAATGATGAGCATATACTATGGCTAACATTTTAGCTAACTAGCATGTGATTAGTATGTTTAGCTAACTAGCATGTCACTAGCCATTATAAAGAACGCAAACACAGAATGTAAGTGGCAGCATTTACCTCTGATGGCTGGGTAAAGTGCTAAGTAAAGGCTTCATGTGACTAAACTGACATTGCAATTACGTTTCCAAGTCTGCTGTGTTCAGAAATGTCAACAATCTTGGAAGTGTCACAATTTTGAAGTGTCAGAAAAATTTCAACGTGTAAATGTTAATGTTAATGTGGAAGCTTCTTGTAAGCATGTTGAACATGACCCTTGTTGAATGGAACATTTGTTAGTGACATTTTTATAGCATGGGAGGGTTTCTCTGTTGTCAGAAGTCACTGTGTGTGTGTGTGTGTGTGTGTGTGTGTGTGTGTGTGTGTGTGTGTGTGTGTGTGTGTGTGTAAAGGATTTAATCATTCTTTCAATGTGTGGGGATGTAGGAGGGAGCTGTAGAAGAGTTGAGTGATTTAATTATCTTCTTCGGTGGGATGAATCACAGGCATAAGAGAGAAAGGAGTATTTCCTGAACTGCTCACAAATTTATACACTTGGTGATAACGAGACGGACAGTAATGATGTAAGACCCTTGACCTCTTTCAGGCTGGAATTTTCAAAGCTGTTGCAAATGACCATATTATAGACAACTCTCTCTCTCTCTCTCTCTCTCTCTCTCTTTCTCTCTTTTCTCTCTCTCTCTCTCTCTCTCTGTCTGTCTGTGTCTCTCTCACACATACACACACACACATCGACACACACTAAAATTCACATTGACTTTTTTCAGCACAAAAAGGTTTTGCACTCCTCTGCACTTGATTTGCTCACTCCTGTTTTTTCCCTGAAAGTGCAGACCCATGTGGTGAGCAAAGCGTAAATGAACCCTGTGGAATGCTGACCTTAAAATGTCCAGGAAATAAATATAGAGACTATTTTGTTCATGATACTACATCACTGTTTAGGAAGAAAATGAAGGAAATCAACAATAAACTGTCATATGTGATCTTTTTCTAAAATGTAAACTCACAATACAGTGTACATGAACAACTCAAAGAACAAGAAGATGAGCAGAAATTAAATATTAGGAGCGATGTTCATATATTCCATATTTATCTGTTTAATAAGTGTATATTTGAACCCAAAATGTCTCCTGTTTAACCAGCTAGATTTAATTATGTCATAAATTGCTACATCAAATGGAGATCCACTGGGAAACAATAATAATTCCAACATCACACAATCTATAACACACACACACACACACACACACACACACACACATACGGCTCAGCCAGTTAGGTTGTTTTCCATGTTATTTTTTGTCAGGAAGATTTTTAGTCTTGAACTATATTAAGATGTGCTAAAAAAGCTTCAGCTTTTTGTTTAGCCTCTGACTCCCTGGCTTACATGCATGTACAGGTACTGTATGTGCCACACAAGTTGTCCTTGATATTGTTAGTCCACAATATTGTGTGTTATTTCATCAGCTTTCACAGAATCCAAAACACAACAGCCACAAAACAACCCAGGCTGGATAAGTAGCATTATGTTAGACAAGAAGACCCAGAATTTGTCGCAGTTTGGCCAAGAAGCAAGAATCGAGGTTGTGTAAGAAGTCCCAGCTTGACTAGAGGAAGCTTAAAGATGGGCAAGAAACTCCAAGTTGGATAAGTATACCCAGGTTTGGGTAAGAATCCACAGTTTGGATAAAATAAATCCCTACTTTGGATAAAATTGGGCTTGATGCTCTGGGTAGATAGCAACCCCCAAGTTGAGTGAAAGAAGCTTCAGGATGGTTGGGAAACATGAAGAAAAAAAAGAAGAAGATGCACCTGATTTGAAAAAAAAAAAACCATCAGGTTGGGCATGAATTGAAGGTTGAGAAAGAAGCCCAAGAAGAAGTTAGGTAATTTTAAGGTTTTAGGTAAGTTTTAGGTTGAAGATGAAGACCAAAGCTGGGTAGAAGAGGCTTACAAGGAAGCCCCAGGCTAGGCAAGATGCCAAAGGTTGTGCAAGACATAACTGGTTGGCCATGAATCCACAGGTTGGTTATAAAGACAGAGGTTGGATAAGAGGCCAAAGACTTGATAAGAATCCTCAGGCTGTGTAGGGAAGTCCAGGTTTGGCAAGAAAACCCCAAAATTTTGGCAACAGGTCCAGGTTAAGTGGAAGAAGCCTTAGGTTGAGTAAGATGGCCCAGGTTGGAAGTTTGTTAAGAATTGGGTAAGAGCTGGGCAAGAAGTTCCCAGGTTGGATAAGAAGGCTCTTGTTGGCCAAGACATCTTAAACCAGGGTACGAATTCTCAGGTGAAATAAGACTGAAGCTGGGTGACTAGGTCCAGGTCTGTTTTTGCCAAAGAAGCACCAGATTGTGTAAGAAGCCCAAGAATGAGCTTGACAGATCATGTTGATTAAAAACTCCACGCTGCTTAAGAAACCAAAGGGTCAGAGTGAAGCCCCCAAACTGGATGACGTGCCGTGATGACTTGATGAAATTTGGATAAGAAGTTTAGATCAGATTAGAAGCCCAAGGTTTTGGAGAAAATACCCAAATTGGACCTGAATAAACTCTTGCATTTTATTCATCTCTTGGGTCTCCTTTTTATTATCCTACTGTTGTTATGGTTACATCTCTGAGTGCAATGCTTTAAAGTGATGTTTGGATTACAGTAATTATGAGACCGTTTGGAGTTTGGCGATTCAGCTCAAAGTAGTTTATCGCCTTTTGTTGTGTGTTTTTTATGGAAACACAAAACTCTTTGTTTGCGTTGTAGCTAGGAAGCTTAATTACATTATATTATCCAGAAGCTTGATGCTGAAAAAATTAAAGGGAAGGTCTGAAATACACATGTAGAGCTTAGTCCTGATAATTTAATCCTAATAGTCAGTTATCATCTGCTAGTTGTGATGAATGTGAGCAAGTTCTTTATGAGCCAGACCTGACAGTTACCATAAATCCGACGTAATGTGAAAGCTCTATCACTTGTTTTCAACCTTCGTAAGTTCTCCCACACCAACCCATCCACTGGCTTCCTGTAACTGCTCACATCTGATTTAAAACACTGATGCGTGCTTCCAAAGCCAAAAACAGACCAGCACCTACTTACTGCAAAGCTCTTATCACTCCCCACACCGCACCACGCTTCCTCAGATCCTCCAGTTCTACTCGACTGATCCCACCATCTCTCAGAGTACAAGGAAGGCTTACATCAAGATTCTTCTCTGTTCTGGCAGCTCGGTGATGGAATGAACTTCCTCTAGATGCCTGAACAGATGAGTCTCTGGCTGTTTTCAGTTGATGTGCAAACACCTACCTCTTCCTGAAATACTTCAAAAACTCCTTAAAAGATATTGTTAGTCCATGTCCTAGTCAGAAAGTATCAGGATGTATTGATTGATAGAGATTTTAAAGCACTTCTGTAAGTCACTTTGGATAAGGATGTAAATGTAATAAGCATTGACATGATATAAACATTCATTTACAGTATTGTATTTGTATATGGACTTTTAAAAGAAAGCACATTCTTTGTCAGTCAGTAAAGTAAACTGTAACAGCACTAATTAAGACTTGGCAGGACATGACCAGGGCCCTGGTATTATTTTATTTTTTTTTTTTTTTCAGGGAAATTTCCTCACCACATTTCCATTTTCCTCAAGCTTCAACTTTTGTTTAATCCCATGGCACCGCTTTAAATTTTGTCTCAGAACATTTGTGGGTTCTACGATACCCGCGAGGCTGCTGCAGTTGGCAGCGTGGGACGCACTAAAATTTCATTTTATACACAGCGTCTTTTCACACTATATAATCAGTGCCATGTGATCTGGCAAAACCCACAACCTTCCACCCACTGTTGGTGTGAACATTTCTCCCTCTGCATCAGTTAAAATAAACGGCAAATCAGTATGGGCCGGTTAGTAGAACTAGAATACATAGAGGCTTAGAGAAGAAAAGAATTTTGACTAATGCATTATTTTTCATATTAATTTGATATTAATAAGAGCTAGTTAAGAAAATAATGTCATTCAGTAGGGTGTATGTACAGAATAAGACAGAATTGTAATAAACACCACACTCTACCACAGCATTATTGAATTCTCAAACCTGATTGTTTGGAAGGATTTTTTTTTACTTTTTTATATCACACCATGATGTAATGTCACCTTCAATGCAAATTACAAGATTAAATGAATATGCGCTAGTTCTAATATGTCATCGTTTCTGTAGTAACAACTTCCTTAGATAGCAAATTTAGTCTGACAGTTCTGACCTTTTTTAAAAAAAAAAAAAAAAAAAAAGGTGTCACTATTTCACAATGAAAACATTTATAAATGTAAGGAGTTGTTTGTTTATTTATTTATCTATTTATTTATTTATTTATTTAGCATTTATGGAAGGAGTCTCCAGTGTCAAGTTTCAGGGGAAAAGTCTTTAAGATCAAAAATTAGTACATTTAAGAGGTGATAAGATGCTGGTGACTGTTAATAACTGTTTATACCTGTTATAACAAAGGTGATACTACGATGTAAATAAAAATGGTTAAAAACTACTTTTCATGTTTTCATAAAAACTAAAACATAATAGTTAGCAAGCTTCTGTGTTATATAAAAAGATTAAAAAGACTTTGGGACATACTGTTATAGAAATTTAATAGACTCTTAAATAATGATATACATGATGCACTATACTATAACAGCTTGTCTCCAAATGTTTTATTCCAGACAAATATCGTAGAATGTCCACCAACCCAAACACGAATGGCTCAAAACATAGCCTTTGTTCTAACACTGGATTAGTAAATGCTCACAACTGAAATCTTTTAGTGTTTCTCCTCACCTCTGTATCTCTCTCTCTCTCTCTCTCTCTCTCTCTCTCTCCTTCTCCCTGTGTGTGCGTGTGTGTGTGTGTGTTTGTTTGTGTGTGTCTACACTCTCAGCTCTCTCTCACTATTCATCTTTCCAGCCACCTGTTTTTATGCAAATCTCAAATTTGCACATGAGAACACCTGAACACCAGACAATTTTAGACACAGCAAACATTGTGAAAAGGTGGGAAACTTGGTGTTTAAATAAATAAAAGATGTGATAAATTAGAGATGAAAAAAACAAAACAACAACAACAACCTAGGCTGTTCAACTGAGTGTTCTGTGTCTTCTGGTTTCCCCGTGACTGTGTGTTTTGATGACCTCTCTGTGAAGCTGAAGGACACAAACATTTCCATTGTCATCTGGAGACGATTCAAATAATTTGCCAAACATTTGACTGTAGACATGTCTGCGCTTTTATCTGTTCTTTACTTAACCTAATTACATGGATTAAATGTCTTTTAATTCGTACAATTTTCTCTTGCAAATTATTGTATGTTCATTCCGACCAATTTTCTCTTCCTGCTCGGTTAGGCTGTCTCAGCAGAGCTCCCTTCAGGCAAGCTGATCAGGAAAAAACCCCAAACTCAAAGGATCGTGTCCAGAGTGTAATCTGATCGGCTGGTGAGGAACGAGATCTCCATTTTGCCGGAGCGGCTTTCATTTTGGCCGTGATGAATGGTGCCATGTGCCACAGGAGGCCTGGAGGAGCAGACCAGTCCTGACAACCGTTACGCTTTATTAATCACTGGATAAGGTCAGCCAGGGCTGGAGGATTAGAAGCAGGACTGATGGAGAAAGAAACCTGATCAATCTGAGCATTGTTCAATCTGTGTGTAATGTATATTCTACGTTAGAGTCGAAATCACTTTATATACCAAATCTGACTTGGAAAATAGGCACAACAATTGGCAACATATCTAACATGCGGGGGGATAAGGAAGCTCATGGTGTTTATTAAGGACACAATAGGAATCATATTCAGAGGTCAGAGTAAGGGTCAGAGCACTTGCTTACACAGAGAAGAGGTAATCAACCAGGCACGGGTCAAAACAATGAGAGAATCCGAAGGGAATTTGAAACAAAGCAGACATAAGGTGCGTCCCAAATCACATACTTCTGCACTATTCTGCGCCATTTTGTAGTAATAGTGTGACTAGAAAAAGGAGTGCAAGCATTTCAAGCACCCAAATGATGCATTTATTCATTCTAAACAAATGTAGAATGTTGGCCATTTCGTGCAATTAATGCTTGTAGATTTGTTTACATAGTAGAAGGGGGCGGGGCTACCAGGCACTGATGCTGGATGAGAAAAATTTTCATGTGGACAAGACATTCCACAAATGTTTTAAATTAACCCATTCATGTTGTGTGATTTATTCTTTTATAAACTTTATAACTTTATAATCTAGCCATGGGGGTCACAGTCCAGTGACTTCTGTGCCGGTCCCAAGCCCGGATAAATAGAGAGGGTTGCGTCAGGAAGGGCATCCGGCGTAAAACGTTGCCAAATTTAACCATGCGAATCGTCAGTACGAATTTCATACCGGATCGGTCGAGGCCCGGGTTAACAACGACCGCCATCGGCGCCGTTGACCTACAGGGCGCCGGTGGAAATTGGGCTACTGTTGGTCGAAGAAGTAGAGGAGGGAGGAGAGTGCACAGACAGAGAGAGAAGAGGAAAGGTAAGAGTGTAGGACTGAGAATAGGAACTCTGAATGTTGGTACTATGACAGGGAAAGGTAGAGAGCTGGCTGATATGATGGAGAGAAGGAAGGTGGATATACTGTGTGTACAGGAGACCAGGTGGAAGGGTAGCAAGGCTCGTAGTATAGGAGCAGGATTCAAGCTGTTTTATTATGGTGTGGATAGTAAGAGAAATGGGGTAGGTGTGGTCCTGAAGGAGGAGTTTGTGAGGAATGTTCTGGAGGTGAAGAGAGTGTCAGACAGGGTGATGAGTCTGAAGTTAGAGATTGAAGGCGTGATGTTGAATGTTGTTAGTGGTTATGCCCCACAGGTAGGTTGTGAGTTGGAGGAGAAAGAGAGATTCTGGAGTGAATTAGATGAGGTGATGGAGAGTATTCCCACGGGTGAGAGAGTGGTGATAGGAGCGGATTTTAATGGACATGTTGGTGAGGGGAACAGAGGTGATGAGGAGGTGATAGGCAAGTTTGGAGTTAAGGAAAGGAACCTTGAAGGACAGATGGTAGTGGACTTTGCTAAGAGGATGGACATGGCTGTGGTTAACACGTATTTTCAGAAGAGGGAGGAGCATAGAGTGACTTACAAGAGTGGAGGTAGGAGAACACAGGTAGACTACATCCTATGTAGAAGAGGCAATCTGAAAGAGATTAGTGACTGTAAAGTGGTAGTGGGAGAGAGTGTAGCCAGACAGCATAGGATGGTGGTGTGTAGGATGACTTTGATGGTCTGTAAGAAGAAGAGGTCAAAGATAGAGATAGAGAAGAAAACCAAGTGGTGGAAGCTGAAAAAGGAGGAATGTTGTGAGGAATTTAGACAGAAGTTGAGGCAGGCTCTGGGTGGGCAGGTATTGCTGCCAGATGACTGGGAAACTACAGCAGAAGTGATCAGGGAGACAGGGAGAAAGGTGCTGGGTGTGTCATCTGGAAGGAGGAAAGAAGATAAGGAGACTTGGTGGTGGAATGAGGAAGTTCAGGATAGTATCCAGAGGAAGAGGTTAGCCAAGAAGAAGTGGGACATGGACAGGACTGAAGAGAATAGACAGGAATACAAGGAGTTACAGCGCAGAGTGAAGAGGGAGGTGTCTAAGGCCAAGCAGAAGGCATATGACGAGTTGTACACTAGGTTAGACACTAGAGAAGGAGAGAAGGACTTGTACAGGTTAGCTAGGCAGAGGGATCGAGATGGGAAGGATGTGCAGCAAGTTAGAGTTATTAAGGATAGAGATGGAAGGGTGCTCACAAGTGAGGAGAGTGTACAGAGGAGATGGAAGGAGTACTTTGAGGAGCTGATGAATGAGGAAAATGAGAGGGAAAAAAGAGTAGAAGGGGTGAACTCTGTGGAACAGAAAGTAGATAAGATTAGAAAGGATGAAGTCAGGAAGGCTTTGAAGAGGATGAAAAGTGGAAAGGCAGTCGGTCCTGATGACATCCCGGTGGAGGTCTGGAAGTGTCTGGGAGAGGCAGCAGTGGAATTTTTAGCTAGTTTGTTCAACAGGGTTTTAGAGAGTGAGAGGATGCCTGAGGAATGGAGAAGAAGTGTGTTAGTGCCGATCTTTAAGAATAAGGGTGACGTGCAGAGTTGCAGTAACTATAGGGGGATAAAGTTGATGAGCCATACAATGAAGCTAGGGGAAAGAGTAGTGGAAGCTAGGTTAAGGAAGGTAGTGGAAATTTGTGAGCAGCAGTATGGCTTCATGCCCAGAAAGAGCACAACAGATGCAATTTTTGCTCTGAGGATTTTGATGGAGAAGTATAGGGATGGTCAGAGGGAGTTGCACTGTGTGTTTGTAGACCTGGAGAAAGCGTATGACAGGGTGCCAAGAGAAGAGCTGTGGTACTGTATGAGGAAGTCAGGAGTAGCAGAGAAGTATGTCAGAGTGGTGCAGGACATGTATGAGAGGAGCAGGACAGTGGTGAGGTGTGCTGTAGGTCAGACAGAGGAGTTCAATGTGGAGGTGGGACTGCATCAGGGATCGGCTCTGAGCCCCTTCCTGTTTGCTATAGTGATGGACCAGTTGTCAGAGGAGGTCAGACAGGAGTCTCCTTGGACAATGATGTTTGCAGATGACATTGTGATCTGTAGTGAGAGCAGGGAGCAGGTGGAGGAAAACCTGGAGAGGTGGAGGTTTGCGCTGGAGAGAAGAGGAATGAAAGTCAGTCGTAGTAAGACTGAGTACATGTGTGTGAATGAAAGGGAGGGAAGTGGAACAGTAAGGTTACAGGGTGAAGAGGTGCAGAAGGTACAGGAGTTTAAGTACTTGGGGTCAACAGTCCAGAGTAATGGAGAGTGTGGGAAAGAGGTAAAGAAGCGAGTGCAGGCAGGTTGGAATGGGTGGAGAAAGGTGTCGGGAGTTCTGTGTGATAGGAAAATATCAGCGAGAATCAAGGGGAAGGTGTACAGGACAGTGGTGAGACCGGCCATGCTGTATGGTTTAGAGACAGTGTCACTGAGGAAGAGACAGGAGTCAGAGCTAGAGGTAGCAGAGCTGAAGATGTTGAGGTTCTCTTTGGGAGTGACAAGATTGGACAGGATTAGGAATGAGTACATCAGAGGGACAGCTCATGTTGGACGTTTGGGGGACAAAGTTAGGGAGGCCAGATTAAGATGGTTTGGACATGTTCAGAGGAGGGAGAGTGAGTATATTGGCAGGAGAATGTTGGACATGGAGCTGCCAGGCAGGAGGCAAAGAGGAAGGCCAAAGAGGAGGTATATGGATGGAATTAATGAGGATATGAAGCTAGTGGGTGCAAGTGTTGAGGATGCAGAAGATAGGGATAGGTGGAGAGAGATGATTCGCTGTGGCGACCCCTGAAGGGAAAAGCCGAAAGAAGAAGAAGAAGAAGAAACTTTATAACTTTATAAAAAAAAATCACTGTATTCTGCTAAAGCTAGCAATGTCGCATTATGTGCATTTGTCAGATCCAAAACCGTTGTGTCAGGGTTCCATCTGAGATGATATTACTCTTCTACAAGCTGCAAGAGTACACAGTGTAAGTGCATAGGGTGTAGTATGCAATTTGGGACACAGCTATAGACACCCTCGGGTATAAGCAGACAAGACTGAACACAGAACAGGTGCACACAATTGGAGAACAAACCAATTACAGGATAAAGGGTGGAGACAGGATCAAACAGGAAAAGAAACAACCTACTTAAACTAAAACAAGGTGCTTGTCATCATGGGAACTGGGCCAAATGGACTAATAGGTGAGAAAGCACAAAGTCATTTCTAGTTTCCATTTGACGTTTATGTTATATAGTGCTTACGCCCTCTTTTATATAATTTAGTGCCTGGATGTTTGAAATACCTGCACATGACATCAATTTGGCATGATATTGAATATATTTAATGGCTGCTGGTGAGGATGTGTTGAATATATAATGGAGACAGTTCACAGTTTTTGTAGTCGGCAGTCAATTGCTTCAGAATCCGAAGGGGCTTATTTTGAGAATCTGATTTATAGTTAGGCAAAGATGCACCTAAACCAAAGTATTTTCATATGGAAAAAGATGTCCAAGCACATATCTCTATCAAAACTTAGAAAGTCTCGATGAAGATAGAAGAAGCAAATTGTGTAGAATTACTATTAGGATTTGTGCTCTTTGAGCCTTTGCATAGATGGTTCAATTTTTATTCATTATACTGTAATACTGCGCTATTACACAGTGTATATATTTATCTATATTCTCTACACAGCTAATCTTGCTTAAAAGTGTAAAACTTAGATTTAGCTTTATATTTTTATGTTTAGATTTTTTATTGTTGTGCACAAATGCACCAAGGCAAACTCCTTGTACATGTAAAACCCACAGTACTTTGGCAATAAAGCTGATTCTGGTTCTGATTCTGATATTTTTTGTGCCTCGATGAAAATCAAGTCCTCTTGTTACGAATTTACACTAGCAGATGGTATAGAATCTATATGCAGTTTATTCACAAACAGAGCAAACAGTCCAAAACGGCAGGCAAAAATCCGAAAACAAAAAATAGCAATCAGCGAAGGCAAAGGCAAAAAAAATCACCAAACAGAAAGGCAGTAATCCAGAAACAGGCAATGTCATACACTGTAAGAGGAAAAACAAGACAGCAATAGAACAACGTCTTTGTATGTGGCAGGGCTAACATCATGCTTAGTTAAGGTGAGCATGGCTTAAAATGTCTAAAAACCAGGAAGTTACTCTTGACCCAGAAATCACCCTTGACCCAGAAGTGACTGGTGGAGTTGTGACACCTATTCGGACTGGATCATTTTTACATGTGGATGTGGAGTAATTATCCAAGTCATTTTACCACATGACAAGATGTTGAGGTTCATACATCTGTAAAGATGATGTAAAGATTTGCACAGGATAAACTCTGTACAGCATCAGAGATAGTAGTCTTCAAAATGTATCCTTGGTCATCATAGCAAAAATTCCCTGAGCACCACCAACACCTCATATTTAATAGAAACTGATTATTTTGACCTTTATCATAGAAGCTTTTTGTAGGCCTTCCAGCCAGATAAAATACGCTTGATCATTAAGGAATTTCAAAATTCAACTAAACTAAAACCCCCAGAAGCATCACTTTCCTGACAAGTCCATTTACTATAATTTACTGCTCTGAATTTGGGTTCTGATCGATTTATTTTCTGTGGAAGGCGAAAGAAAAGAGCGAACATTCATGGAGTGTCTTTATACTGAAAGAAAAAAAAAGCACAAAATCTCTTTCCCTACAGGATTTAACAGAATCTTTACCAACATGTCTGTTCAGGGTTTTCTTTTTTCAGGTTCTTTTATAGAAAGAACTTTTCAGGCTGTAAAAATGACAGGATTGGAAAGGATTCACCTCCCCAGAGGTTCACAACCACCCATGTTAAAGCTAATCCTGTCCAAATCGGACTTATATCGAGGTAAAAAAAAGTCCTAATTGTCAATCCACACATGACTAAATACATACCAGGCTTGCAAATGTTCACAGACATATAAATCACCCCATGATACAGAATAATACTGTTAAAAGAGAGGAGATAAGCTATAAGTAATATTTAGAATTCACCAGTCCCCCATCACGAGACTCCATAAAGGGGTCTCGTCTCTACACTACATCAGTTTAAGCCAAATTTATTTATATAGTGCTTTTAACAATGGCCACTGTCATAAAGCAGTTTTATGGGAATCGGATATAGATTTAGATTTAGATTTATCGTTAATGAGGAAGCAAGAAGTGACAGTGGTGAAGAAAATTCCCCATGATAACATGAGGAAGAAAAGTTGAGAGGAACCAGATTAAAAAGAGAGAACATCTTTATCTTTGATACAAACATTACTTCTGTTCTTAACTAAGGGGCCATTTGGGGTAACAACATCTGAGGAAGTACACAAGCACTTGGTCATGCAATAAACTTACAGTAAATTCCACAATACTCATAATACTCATTTGAATAAAATCTTTTATTCAAAACTAAACCTCATCAATAAATGCTTTAAATAAAAGCATTCCCGCTATCTTTGTGTGAGAGGCTACAGAACACCAACTATAGCAACATTATAAACATTTTATCCTCAACGAACAGTCAAAGAATCAATAAAACAGTGAGTACCAGCCATAAAAAATGATTACAAAAACAAGTGTAACAGTAAATGACTATTGCTATGTACTGTATTGTATTTATAACGAATCAATCCTGATCTTCTTAGTTCTGGCCCTGATTCTGAGTGTTTTTACGTCACATAGGAGAGCCGTGGGCAATCCGAGAGAGGTTAGCAGTACTTCAGCTGATTGTCTTTATCATCTGAATGTTGATAAGTCAGTTGAGACGGTTTCATGTGGGCTTCTTCGTTTATTTTCAGACAAGAGAGAAAAGTGTTCCTACAATGGTTGTGGGATCATTTTTTAGGCCTATATAAATTTGTGTAATTGTAAAAGGATGGGAGTTTGCATGTTCTCCCCGTGCCTCGGGGGTTTCCTCCGGGTACTCCGGTTTCCTCCCCCAGTCCAAAGAAGGTAGGTTGATTGGCATCTCCAAATTGTTCGTAGTGTGTGACTGCGTGAGTGAATGAGAGTGTGTGTGTGCCCTGCGATGGGTTGGCACTCCGTCCAGGGTGTATCCTGCCTTGATGCCCAATGACGCCTGAGCACAGGCTCCCCGTGACCCGAGTATAGTTCGGATAAGCGGTAGACAATGAATGAATGAATGTAAAAGGATGAGGTGACATCATGAGTGGTTTTGAACACCATTTCTGTTATTGGTTTAATGGAGTAAGGTTCACAAGAAGGACACATTGTTTGTGCATGTCTATTAAGCATGAATAGTCTTTGTGTAGCTAATGAATTAACAGTAACATTCTTATATTGCAAGTCTTATCAAAAACAGATAGAGTCTGCACAGCAGTGTCCATTGTAACTGCTCTAAAGCTGAAGTTAAAGTCAAGGTCAGGTAGTCTGCTCAGAGCAGTGTAAGATCTGTGGAACACCTGCAGCTGCAGTCTGGGAGAATCAGTGCTTTGTTGAAGCACACTGATAAAGGTCTGGGGAAAATCAAGTTCACTAGAGGTCAAAGCTAACACATATTCAAAATACATAAATTAGCTATAACCTTAGAATAATTAACATGGAAAAGGGATGGTGACTCTGACATAACCATGATGTCTTCTTAACATGAAAATGTTTCACACTGAAAACCCAAAACATAATTATAGGTATAAGATACCCATTTTATATATATTTTATATTAAAGTTGAATGGGAAATTGATGTAAAATTAGAATATAATAATGTCCTTGAAAGTCCACAATATAAAAATGGTGTTAGGTTGACGTCATCATGTGTGATAAGAAACATGGATATAGACACTGAGCTTGGAAACTGAGCTTCGTGGGGTTGATGAGATGTTCCATGCTGTTCAGGTTACCTAGATACTGGAAATCCTCACTCGACCAGACCTCGGCATACGAATGTCCTCCCTTATGAATTTTCGCCTTAATAAATGAAATTTTGCAAGAAATTTGCATTGGCATACAAAGCATTTTCGCCATACGAACAAAACGAACGTCCGGGAGCCATTAAAAACTTGTTTGCGTCAGTGGAAAGCCAAGCGAAGCCAACAGAAACAAGTGTACGAATGTTATTAATATTTTCAGTCAGGGAAAGTTGTTTCGAAAGAGTGAACCCACGATACCAACATTACCTTTGGCATGCTTTCAAAAGCTAGGTGATTTTTCGGTTGTTTTTTTGTTGACAGATTGGTGGCGTGGGTGGTCTGTTCTATTTTGAGCCCGAGCTTGGTGATACAACTTCCTGTGAGGACCCTTGACATGGAATGCTTGGCTTGGGTCAGTTCTTTGTAAGCAGCCATACAGTTTACATACGCTTTGTATTGGTAATATTGCTAATATATTTGGGTGGCTGGAACGGATTATCTGCATTAACAATATTTCTTATGGGGAAAATCTGTTTCGCAGTACAAATATTCACCTCAAGAACTCGGCTCCAGAACGAATTAAATTCATATACCGAGGTTCCACTGTATTAAAAATACTACATAGCAGTGTCCAATTGTTACGGGTGGCAGGCCCGATGCAGACCACTAGGCGGGGTTTTCAGCAGGGATTGTGTTTTGTTGTTTTTGTATGTCATGTGCTTGTTGTAGCCCTGCCTTATTCCTAATCGTTCCTGTCTTGATTCACCTGTTCCTAATGTGTCCTTTAATTATGTTCTCTATTTATAGTGGGGTTTGTGCTTTGGTTTCTTTGCTAGTCCTCGTCGGTATGTAATGCGTCTGAATGTTACTCGTCTGTGTCTTCGTGGATATATGTTTCTTATTTTCAATAAATCCCTGTCTGCCGTCTATCCCTGCGTGAGGTCTGATCCATCTAAACCGGCACGACCAGCGTTATGTGACAGAAGGACTAGCCAACACCTAACAGACCCAGCAGGATAGCCCATCGAGGATTTTTTTCTTCCCTGACCCGGTCATTTTCTTTTGCCGGTTTTTGATTTTGGTTTCGGGCCTCGCGCCGCTTCTGTTCCCGTGGGGGACGTCGCTCCACTCTCTGGTTTTACATGGGGGACGCTGCCTCACCTTTTGTCGGTGAAGGAGGCTTCCGGTTTGAATTTTTTGGATTTTGGTTTTTTGTTCCGGCCCTCGCTCCACTTTTGTTCCCATGGGGGGCGTCGCTCCACCATCTGGTTCTCCGTGGGGGACGCCGCCTCACTACCGTCATCGGAGGAGGCTTCTGGATTCTGTTTTTTGCTCCAGCCCTCGCTCCGCTTCTGTTTCCGTGAGGGACGTCTCTCCACTCTCTGGTTTTCTGTGGGGGACGTCGCCTCACCCCTCGTCGAAGGAGGAGGGCATCGCCTGTACCTGTCTCCCACCCTCCCGCCCCTTGGGGGGGGTTTCCAGCTCTAGTGGGACTGAGGTCGTCACTCGGCACTACCGGTCGTCGGTGGACGTCACTCGGCGCGATTGCTCGGCGGGGGACGTCGCTCGGCTCTGCTGCTCAGCGGTGGACGTTGCTCGGCTCTGCTGCTTGGCGGTGGACGTCACTCGGCGCCTCTGCTCGGTTGTGGACGTCGCGTGACACCCTTTGGCCTTACCGTCGGGTCCCGTGCTCCCCCCACCTGTCTCGCTTCTGCTTCTCGCTCCCCCCACCTGCCTTGCCTTTATCCTCGCTCCCCCCACTTGCCTCGCCTCTGATCCGCGCTTCCCCTCACTTGCCTCGCCCTTGCTCCTCGCTCCCCCCCTACTTGCCTTGCCATGCTTCTCGCTCCCCCCACCTGCCTCTCTATGCTCCTTGTTCCTCTTCAGGACCCTTAGTTTGACCAGACTTTCGGGGAGGGTTATGGTTGGCGCGTCAGGAGCCGCGCCCTAGAGAGGGGGAAATGTTATGGGTGGCAGGTCCGATGCGGACCATTTCAGCAGGGATTGTGTTTTCTTGTTTTTGTATGTCATGTGCTTGTTGTAGCCCTGCCTTATTCCTAATCGTTCCTGTCTTGATTCACCTGTTCCTAATGTCTCCTTTAATTATGTTCTCTATTTATAGTGGGGTTTGTGCTTTGGTTTCTTTGCTAGTCCTCGTCAGTATGTAATGCGTCTGAATGTTACTCATCTGTGTCTTCGTGGATATATGTTTCTTATTTTCAATAAATCCCTGTCTGCCGTCTATCCCTGCATGAGGTCTGATCCATCTAAACCGGCACGACCAGCGTTATGTGACACCAATCATCCCCTGAATCTTTAATCACTTGGATGCTCAAGCCACTGAAATGTTTGGTAGTGAAAATCCCACCGTCTAGTAGAGTGTTGAGGTGCCAGAGTCCAGATGCTCAATCAAAAAGATGTTTGTTATGCTAGATTAGAGAGACAGTATGCTCTCAGTGAATCTAACACAAAAGAAATTCAAGGATGATGCTGATCTAAAAATCACACATACGTCACTTCTTACACTTACATTAATGTGAACAGTCTAATGTGAGGACAGTAGTGTCACGTTTCCGGTATCCATAGTACGAAGAAACAGACCCAGCGCGGAGATAGACAGCAGACAGGGGTTTATTAAAGCAAAATCACACGGAGACAACAGACATGATGCCACACTAACATGGAACATAAAGATGATATAAAGACGCTACATAGAGACAACGACCAGCCCCGAACCCTGGCAAAAGGCGGCTATAAATACAAAACATAATTGGGTGCAACATTAGGAACAGGTGAACATCAATTAGGAAACAATAGGACTAGGCGGGGCTAAAACAAAACACATGGCATGACGTAAACAATGACATAACACAACATGACACAACCCCTGCTGGAAACCCCCCCTAGTTACCACCCGTAACAAGTAGACTGCAGGTGCAACATAAAACTGTTCTGCTACAAGGCTGAGAGAGGTCAGAAAGAAAACCTTGAAGATGGAATAAACGGAAAACTTCACATCATATACAGGGTCACTGTGACCTCAGAAATACAACAGAGACAAAATCATGAGGTAAATATGTGTGCAGACGATCAACAAGTGCAAGTTCCAGTCAAAACAAATAGAACATAAAAAACATACAGTACAAAGCGATAGGTATGAAGTGAAATTTCGACTTCACCAGCTTTAGCAAGGAGAAATGTGATGAATAAAATGATATTGATCTAAGATTTTGTCATAAATTTATCTAAACACATAATACAGATAGTTATGACAATTTCGGACTTGCTCCACTTTACGGGGTACGCACAAGGAGGAAAACATGATCGATCATAAATTGGCAAAGTTAGGATGCCCTTCCGGACGCAACCCTCCCATTTTTCCGGGCTTGGGACCGGCACTGCATCCAGTGGCTGGGGTTGGGGCATTGGCTGGAATTGAACCCGGGCCTTTCGCATGATAGGCGAGTAACCTACCACTGAGCCACCAATGCCCAAATTTATCTAAACACATAAACATAAATTTACTAACTTGAAATGGTTTTATTATACTGGCAGACTTTACAAGAATTTACAAGGAGGAAGAACATGATGGAATCATAAAAGGAGAAGGGGAAAAGCAAGCAAAGATGAGTGAGAAATGGAGAGAGGGATAGAGATATAGTAAAAGTTAAAACAAGAGAGGAGCTTAAATGGAAGATATGGGGAAATGAGTCATACTGGGATAAAGAGAGAAAGAGAAAGACGGAGGAGTGATGAATGACGAGTGGAGAGGAGAGGGTGACAGAGTACTGCAGGAAGGAGGAAGAAAGAAAACAAGAAGGATAGAGGGAGAATGAAGAATGGAGGGAGGTGTTGTTGAATGTCATTGTGCTGTTCAGCAGACTCAGCATGGAATGGCATTGTGTGTGTGTGTGTGTGTGTGTGTGTGTGTGTGTGTGTGTGTGTGTGTGTGTGTGTGTGTGTATGTGTGTGTGTGTATGTGTGTGTGTGTGTTTGTGTGCGTGTGTGTGTATACATGTCTACATTCAGCAAGTACTGTTTATTCCCAAGTGCACACAGACACGCACAGACACAAACACACACACACACACACACACACACACACACACACAGAGCGCTCTCTGGCAAATGGGAATTTAATCTCAGTGGGGCTCACCTTGAAAAATAAACAATAGAGAACACACACACACACACAGAGATCTATTATCTATCATATATATATATCACTCTATATATCACCATGTCATGCTTTTTCATCTAACATTATAGTACATTATGATTATTAATTTCACACAGTAACCTACCGAGGCTCCTAAGGGAAGCTAAGTGTGCTAATACCTGAATCTGAGTGCGAATAGAGAGATTGTTTGTTGACAGTAAAAACATTGTTAGACAACATTAAAGTACAACCAAAATACAAGGAGTTGCATTTGATTGAGGCTACAGTTCAATAGATGTCCTTGTGCTTGAAGTGTACTAAGTAGTGTCCAAGGCATTCATGTTATACCCTATGTAATGAGCATATCAAGTGAACAGGAAGCCGTTTAAAGCCAAGGCTCAAGGGTGACTCACTTAGCATGTTAATATTTCTGGCATAAAGTGTAATGTTTTGGGGACTGAATTTGGATTGGTTTGGTTTGTCTTGGCAGCCATTTTCTATAAAATACCACCAATTCCAGCATTTCAAATGCCAGCATATTACATAAAATACCAAGATTCACCATCAGCTAACAACATTTGAAATAAAATTCCATGAAACACTAATGTTCATCGTCAAAAAACATCATTAAACATCATGAGCCAACATTGTCAATAAAACACCATTAAACACCACAAATCATTAATTTTTTTCTGTAAAAATACCACCGAATGCCAACATTCACCATTAAACACCAATATTCTCTAAAAAAACAGCAACATTCACCATGAAATACCAAGATTCTCTATAAAACACCACCAAACACTAACATTCACCATTAAACACCAAGATTCTCTATAAAACACCAAAATTAACCATTAAATGCCAAGATTCTCTATAAAACACCAACATTCACCATGAAACACCAAGATTCTCTATAAAACACCAACATTCACCATTAAACACCAAGATTCTCTATAAAACAGCAACATTCACCATGAAATACCAAGATTCTCTATAAAACACCACCAAACACTAACATTCACCATTAAATACCAAGATTCTCTATAAAACAGCAACATTCACCATGAAATACCAAGATTCTCTATAAAACACCACCAAACACTAACATTTACCATTAAACACCAAGATTCTCTATAAAACACCAGCATTCACCATTAAACACCAATACTCTCTATAAAACACCAGTATTCACCATTAAACACCAAAATTCTCTTTAAAACACCAACATTCACCATTAAACACTAATGCTCTCTTTAAAACACCACCAAACACTAACATTCACCATTAAAGACCAAGATTCTTTATAAAACACCCCCACAACTACATTCACCATGAAACACCAAGACTCTCTGTAAAACAACACCACACACTAACATTCACTATTAAACACCAAGATTCTCTATGAAATACCACCAAACACCATCATTCACCATTAAATACCAAGATTCTCTATAAAACACCACCAAACACCAAGACTCTCTATAAAACACCAACATTCACCATTAAACACCAAGATTCTCTATGAAACACCACCAAACACCATCATTCACCATTAAATACTAAGATTCTCTATAAAACACCACCAAACACCAAGATTCTCTATAAAACACCAACATTCACAATTAAACACCAAGATTCTCTATAAAACACCACCAAACACTAACATTCACCATTAAACACCAAGATTCTCTATGAAACACCAAGATTCTCTATTAAACACTACCAAACACTAACATTCACCATTAAACACCAATAATTTCTATAAAACACCAACATTTACCATTAAAACCAAGATTCTCTATAAAACACTAGCAAACACCATTAAACACCAAGACTCTCTATAAAACACCAACATTCACCATTAAACACAAAGATTCTCTATAAAACACCAATATTCACCATGAAACACCAAGATTCTCTATAAAACAACACCAAACACTAACATTCACCATTAAGCACCAAGATTTCCTATAAAACACCAACATTCACCATTAAACACCAAGATGCTCTATAAAACACCAACATTCACCATTAAACACCAAGATTCTCTATAAAACACCACCAAACACCAACATTTACCCTTAAACACTAAGATTCCATATAAAACACCAACATTCACCATTAATCACCAAGATTCTCTACAATACACAAACATTCACCATTAAATACCAAGATTCTCTATAAAACAGCAACATTCACCATGAAATACCAAGATTCTCTATAAAACACCACCAAACACTAACATTCACCATTAAACACCAAAATTCTCTATAAAACACCAACATTCACCATTAAACACCAAGATTCTCTATAAAACACCAGCATTCACCATTAAACACCAAGATTCTCTTTAAAACACCAACATTCACCATTAAACACCAATACTCTCTATAAAACACCAGTATTCACCATTAAACACCAAGATTCTCTAAAAACACCAACATTCACCATTAAACACTAATGTTCTCTATAAAACACCACCAAACACTAACATTCACCATTAAAGACCAAGATTCTTTATAAAACACCCCCACAACTACATTCACCATGAAACACCAAGACTCTCTGTAAAACAACACCACACACTAACATTAACCATTAAACACCAAGATTCTCTATGAAATACCCCCAAACACCATCATTCACCATTAAATACCAAGATTCTCTATAAAACACCACCAAACACCAAGATTCTCTATAAAACACCAATATTCACCATTAAATACCAAGACTCTCTATAAAACACCAACATTCACCATTAAACACCAAGATTCTCTATAAAACACCACCAAACACTAACATTCACCATTAAACACCAAGATTCTCTATAAAACACCACTAAACACTAACATTCACCCTTAAAAACCAAGAATCTATATAAAACACCACCAAACACTAACATTCACCATTAAATACCAAGATTCTCTATAAAACACCACAAACACTAACATTCACCATTAAACACCAAAATTCTCTATAAAACACCAACATTCACCATTAAACACCAAGATTCTCTATAAAACCCCCAAACACCACATTCACCATTAAATACCAAGATTCTCTAAAAACACTCACCAAACACCAAGATTCTCTATAAAACACCAATATTCACCATTAAATCACCAAGATTCTCTAAAAACACCAACATTCACCATTAAACACCAAGATTCTCTATAAAACACCACCAAACACTAACATTCACCATTAAACACCAAGATTCTCTATAAAACACCCACACTACATTCACCATTAAACACCAAGACTCTCTATAAAACACCACCAAACACTAACATTACCATTAAACACCAAGATTCTCTATAAAACCCACAAACACAACATTCACCATTAAAAACCAAGATTCTCTATAAAACACCACCAAACACGTAACATTCACCATTAAATACCAAGATTCTCTATAAAACACCAACATTTCACCCTTAAAACCAAGATTCTCATATAAAACACCACCAAACACTAACATTCACCATTAAACACCAAGATTCTCTATAAAACACCACTAAACACTAACATTCACCCTTAAAAACCAAGAATCTATATAAAACACCACCAAACACTAACATTCACCATTAAATACCTAGATTCTCTATGAAACACTTCCAAACACTAACATTCACCATTAAACACCAATAATTTCTATAAAACACCAACATTCACCATTAAACACCAAGATTCTCTATAAAACACCACCAAACACCAACATTTACCCTTAAACACTAAGATTCCATATAAAACACCAACATTCACCATTAATCACCAAGATTCTCTACAATACACCAACATTCACCATTAAACACCAAGATTCTATTTAAAACACCAGCAAACACCAACATTCACCATTAAGCACCAAGACTTTCTACAAAACACCAACATTCACCATTAAACACCAAGACTCTCTATGAAACACCACCAAACACCAACATTTACCATTAAACAACAAGATTCCATATAAAACACCAACATTCACCATTAATCACCAAGATTCTCTATAATACACCAACAGTCACAATTAAACACCAAGATTCTCTACAAAACACCAACATTTCCTATAAAACAACATTCACCATTAAACAGCATCAAACGCCACTCTTTTACACCACAAACAGTTCCAACAGAACAGTTTAGTGCTTTCCGGATTGATTGACAAACTCAGACGATAATAAATATCCAGTCTTTATTCACTGTCACCAGCCTGGCGCTCCCACAGTGCACGAGGGAATTAGACGCTGTCCTGCTCAGGGGATTGATAGATCAGACTCGTCTCAAAGCAAAACATGACTCTGGGCCTGTTAAAGCCACAGCAATTACTGAGGATGTGAATTCACTGTAATCTAATTTAAATTGCCATTTTGAGGAAGCAGTAGGATGTAAATCAGTGGTTTGTGTCTCCAGTGAGCTGGGCCAGTGTGTGTGTGTGTGTGTGTGTGTGTGTGTGTGTGTGTGTGTGTGTGTGTGTGTGTGTGCGCGCAACTTAAATGGCCACTAGAACATTTTTAAATTGTAGTATCATAATTGTCTAATATTTGATGACTCATCAGCAATATTATTGTGATTTTTTTGTAAATGCCTCATTGGGCAGCAGTTTAACTGAAGAGGAAGCTGGCCTTGTGTTCAGGGATTCATTTAATCTCTTTTAGCATATTGAGGATGTTTGTTCTCAGAAATAATACTAAGGCACTTTCTTTAAGAAACCTAGCTCTAGTAGAGTTGTGTAATTGCAACATAACCACAAGGTAACCACAGGAACAATAACTATAATCTAGAATTTCAAATATAACACCATCTTTACCACAGTAACACCACAACCTTGTCCAATGTGAAACAGGAAATATTTGAACAAACAAATGGTTTCCTCTAAAAATGGAAATCTGTCAGACAAAAATACTTTTGATATAAAGACAGAGCTAGACTGTAAAAATGATCTTAGCTAGCTTTCTGAGATGGTCTCTGTCTCACATCTTGAGAAAATGCGGTTTAATGAAGCAAAGTCTCCAAGGTCTGGGGTCCAAAAATTTTCCAAGGTCTGGCATCCCTTCTTCCAACATTTAAATCAATGTAGAATTTAAAGATTTTGACATACCATGATTTCTATACAGATTTCTAGCCCCCTCTTTGTCATTTATTTGTCTCCTTTGTACTTCATTTAGGCATTTATGTCATTTATTATGTCACTTGACCTCCTTTACTTTGTTTTTGTTTTTTGATATGTTGTGATTTTTAGTTCATTATAAAACAAATAAAAAATATATAAAATGTATCTTAGCAAGTGAAAATTCACAAAATAATGAATGTGGTCATGTATGTAATTTTTTTATTGACTAAATTATTATAAAATCAAATAGAAGATTAATCAGCCTGATTTTAGATGCTGTTACATGTTAAAAATTTAAAACTTATATAAATATATATACTTCCAAGTCTATTTCAAGTAAAATGTCTAGAAAAGGGTTTAATATTCATGGAATTTGTGGTAGCTCAAGTGATTAAGGCTCTGGGATGTTGATTGAAAGAGTGGGGTTCAAACCCCAGCACTGCCAAGCTGCCACAGTTGGGCCCTGGAACAAGGCCCTCCACACACACACACACACACACACACACATGCTCCAGGGCACTGCATCATGGCTGACCCTGTGCTCTGAACCTAACCTCCAAGGATGGGATATGTGAAGAAAGAATTGTTCTTTCTGTCACACCTGTATGTATCTCTCTTTACTGTTATAATAAGCTCCTCTCTCTTTTCTGTGAAGGTTTTCCACTAGATGTTGAAGCGAGGCTGTGGGGATTTGTGTTCATTCAGTTACAATAGCATTAGTGAGATCAGACACTGATGTTGAGGAGGTTTTGGGGTTCAGTCGGTGTTCCAGTTCATCCCAAAGGTGTTCAGTGGGGTTGAGTCATAGTCAGGGCTCTGTGTAGGACACTCCAGTTCTTCCACATCAACCTTAACTTCCACACCATGTCTTCATGGAGCTCTGTGCTTTGTGCACAGGAGCATTGTCATGCTGGAAGTTTTTGATCCTCTTAGTTCCAGTTAAAGGAAAAAGAGCATATACCATCAGAGACATTTTACACATATAATTACTGTAGCACTTAAAAGTAAGTAAAGTTTGAGAAATTTTATATAACTTTAAAAAACTGTCTAGTTATTCTTATCCTAAGACATAAACCTTAAAAACCAGAAAACCATGAGTTCAAGAAAATGATTTCAAGTAAAGTAGCATTACTTTGAGATACTTAATGATTACAAGACATTTTCTAATTACTCTGAGATACTAAGACATTAAAAGCAATCTAGTTATTATAACTTCATCTGGCTTCCCTCTGGCAGTCAGACTGACTGGATAATTGAGAATCCATCTGTTGAAAACAGGGACATCATGTCATAATTTCAACTGAATGTGCCAATACTTTAAGACATTTCCTTATTATTCTGAAATACACAGTCATTTTGTGTTCGTGTTAATTGCTTTAAGATTAAGACACAATTTTCTTCATTCATTCACTGATCTCAAATAAGTGCTTTATCCTGGTCAGGATTCTGATAGATCGGGAGTCTGTCAGATCACTGGACATGAGGCAGGAATATTTCCTAAAATAGGACGCTGGGAATCATCACAGGGAATCTTACACACTTGTTCACACGAAGGAGCAATTTGACATCACCAATCAATCTAATGGCATAGGTGTTTGAGGTGGGAGGAAATCAATGCAGGCATGGGAAGGGCATTAAAGTGAAGATCTACTGAGGAAGCATCAAGCAGAATTTCATGAAAAGTATGTTTTTAAGTCTGAGACACTTTCTAATGATTAAGGCACAGTACCGAGAGTCTTTCTTGATGTTATGATTTAATTCGATGTCTTCATCCAGGTTGATGATTGGAAGCCATGTGATGAAAAATTGAGACAATTTCTTTGTAAATAAGGTTTGTTAGGATGCTGATAGGGAATATAACTGAATAGAATATCTTGCATGCTTTCTAAAACAGACTTACCTAGGTGTTTTTCATTTACATTTCTGGCATTTGGTAGACGCCTTTATCCAGAGCAACATACAGTTTATCTCATTTAATTCAGGGTTAAGGGCCCTGCTCAGGGGCCCAGCAGTAGCAGCTTGGTAGGTGTGGGATTCAAACTCACAAACCTCTGATCAGTATCTTAGCCAAGACGCTACCACATCCCTTTATACCTTGTTTTCATAAAAAGGCATGAAGGACTTCATGGATGCATCCTTAAAATTAGACAAACTGCTATGTAAATACTGTATTTTCTGTAAGTCTTGGTCCAAAAGAACAAAATTCCTCATTATGAAATATCCATTATAAAATCATCCATATTGTCACAGTCAGTCATCTAACTATTTATTAGCACATGGTTTCTAGTGCAGGAGCTAATTACTCATGGCTGCATAACACTGCGAACGTCATGATGCTGAAATGCACGGCATGTAAAAACCTTAAGTGGAATAAATTCAGCCTGCTGTGCTCCATCTAATGCGCCGTATCTCTGCACACAGCAGCCGTGTGAGTAGGACTGAGAGAGCACCAGAGTATTGCACTTCTTCCTCCAAGGAAGCAAAATGCTGATTGCATTTAAAAAGCTTCCTGTCTGCAATTACCTCCTCTCTCTCTCTCTCTCTCTCTCTCTCTCACACTCCCTCTCTCTCTCTCTCTCTCTCTCTCTCTCTCTCTCTCTCTCTCTCTCTCTCCTCCCATACACCACTTGCTGAAAATAAATATTGACTTCCCCTGTTTCCTCCCTGTCTCCTACTCTCACTCTCTGTATCTCTCTATCTCGCCGTCTTTCTCTTTTTGCTCAAACACACACACACAATCATGCACACGCTGTAGGGAACGAGACTAAAGGGAATAATGGATGCTGAGTGAAAGAGATCAGTGCTGAGCATTAGAGCTAATAGCTAAAAGCTTTTTTATTCTTTAGAATGCAGTGAGTGGGAAAGTGTTTATGAAAGAAAAAATGCAGGTCATACACAGACACAATAACCTGTACAGTGCAAACTGGATGCAGTTAATAACACTATAAAGCAAATAAACACCTACATTGGGTGCAAATTAGACAGGGGTTTGGGGAATATCTGACAAAATAATTGCTAAACAAACAGTTCTTTGAAAAGGCTGTGTTTTGTGATGAAAGATGATATTTGGAAGTTATCGCTATGTTTTCCTCAGTGCTACTTTGTTACATCGAAGCCTAATTAACTTTTAAGGTTATGTTGTGACATACTGTCTTAATGTTGCCTGTGAGATACATCTCACAATTTCTTTTAAAGGTCAAAAGATTCTTATAGACACTGACTTATAAGCTAGACAGCTGTCTTATACTTTATTATGCTATAGACATTAAACCTAACATACTAGCTAGCAAGCCACTAATCTGCTTGCTAGCTGTATAAAGGTCAATTTCTCTGTGTATAGCAATTTTTTACCATTTATTATTGATACTGAAATTTATTAAAATAAAACATCAGTGCTCCCAGGGACATTTTAACTTTTTTACCAGCGGCCAAAAATGTAATTTCCCCTGTTTGGTTGTGTCCATGTTCATCATTGAATGTCTTTGTCATGTCACGCTCCATAGTGGTGGTTAATATGAAGCTCATATGAAAGTACACACTCAGGGTTTTAAGAATTTGTAGTATTTCATAAGAATTTCTCTTTTCTATCTTCAAAGTAAATGGTGATATCAAACCCATTCAAGCACCAAGTGCTTCATAAGCAGCTAAAATTTATCTTCAACCACTAAAATTCTGTGTAAGGTTATGCAGAGAGAAAAACACAAGTTCTGACTCATTTTATATCAGACTCATGACTAGAATATCATTTGTTGGTTTTATACTGATAGAAAATGTCTAATAAGTCAATTTTGGAACACCAGTGTACTGGTAAAAAGGCTTTTATCAGCCTTATTGGATGCATTTCCAGTATCCCGGGACTGACTAGCCTGCTTGGGGCAGTGGTGGTTCAGTAGTTAAGGCTTGGTTTACTTATTAGAAGGCCAGTTTTTTGCACTGCCAAGCTGCCATTGAGAAAGCCCTCTTAACCCTGTCTGCTCCAGGGCTGGTGTATCATGCTCTGACCCCAATCTCCTATCAAGCTAGAATATGTCAAGAAAATTTCATTTTGCTTTAATGTATATAGGTCCAATAATAAAAATAAAAAAAAACAATAAATGGAAAGTCAAAGAATCTAAAATAAATTGCTAATAGAAATGCTATTCTTGTGTAGCTCTGAATTTGTAACCAATGAGCAGTCAGTTCAGGTTCTAACTAGATAAGTGCATGAAAACATAGATAATCCTAATTATAACATTAGGATCCACATTCACATTTTATAAGTCATTAAAATGATTCCAGAGAATGATCTTTTTCCCTTAATGAGGTTGGATTTAAATGGACTCTGAACTAAAATAGGTGAAAGAATTGGTTCAGGTGTGGTGTGGTGTGGTGAGGTGAGGTGAGAAGAGGTTCTCTGAATAGCTTCACGCTCTTTAGCCTAGTATTTAATAATCCATCCCTGAGTTCCCATCATTAGTACCTTTTCTCCTCATTAGTTGGTTTATTAGTTAGCCACTCTGCTTGTCTCGTCTTGTGTTATCCTGCAATTTGCTGGTTTATTTAATGGTTTAAACATTGACCAGTATTGCTAGAGTTTGAGGATTGATGTTTAGACCACAGCCATGTATTTTAATGGTGAAATTTTTATGAAAAAGTACAAGTAAAGAATCAATACAATACAGCCTATTATTAGTATATTAATAATAATAATGAATAGAATAATCCTGTGAAATTACACATATGGAATTATCCACAACAGAAAATAATTTTTAAAGGCAGTTTGACTAACATCCTAATGACAAAAAGTAATATTAGACTGCATTTCATATTTTACATGAAACCCTGCTCTCCTAAATAAAAACGCAGAACATGTCATGCATCTTTTTAGAACAGGGAGTTGCATCATCAAGGTCTTTTTTACCATCAGGCCTGAGAGCCGATTAAATTTTCTCACTTCATTTTCAGTACTTTTATAGAAATTTCAGCATGGGTTGAATTTGTCATGCCCAACCATCCATCCCTATTAGAAAAATTGTGTCACAGTGGGAATAATGACATGCCAGATATAATAACATCCCAGTCTGTGATGTTCCTGTGAACCCTCTGTGTGCAGTTGGTGTGTTATGAGCATTTAGATTGTGTATTATAATGAACTATATTTTCCTGTTTCTGATAAGATTAAGGCTAAATTAAGGTTGAGGAAGTGGAAAGATTTCTTCAGCGTGAAAAGAAAGCTGTAGGCGCTTTTTGCTTAGCGTGAAAAAGCTTCTAATGTATTAATAATCTGCTTAGAGTGAAAAAGAGTAGAAGTTCATAGAACCATTTGTCAGTTTTCAAAAAAAATAAGAAAGACTCAGGTAAACTGATAAATGTGTTTGTTTTTTTTGTGAAATATGTAATGGAGATTTTTTTTTTAAACTTCTAATTTACTTTTAGTGTCTTTGTGTAATTCAGATTATTTACTGTATTCTTCATGTCCCCATAACCACTTATCCAATTACCTTTATGTACCTGTACCTATATGTCTGTACAAAACAGGTGCACACTGGACTGGCTACCAATCTCTCCCTATCTCTCACTAACACACTTACTAACACCTCAGGGCACTTATGAGTAGCTAATCCATTTGCTGACATGTAAAGAGCTCAGCATCAAAACCAGAACCCTGGAGCTGTGTGGCTGTGACACTACCTGCTGTGTCTCCATGCCTCTCTTTCGATGCATTTTAGTTGCGCTTTTCGTAATGATAGTTCAGAAACCTGACTTGTATCCCTGAATACATGATTATAGCATCGAGGACTGCATCTTAAAGCTGCTGGATGTGGGATCTGGGATATTTGAGGCTCTTTGTGGTTTATTGCTCTGGTGAAAAGAAAAATGGAAAGTTTTGGAAACTTGTAAGCTGTTCTGCATCTATATGACATGAGTAGAAAGTCAGTAGAATTCAAACCACATTATTATACATTATTCAGTAGGTATAAATAATTGTGTGGGTCTGTGAAGATTGCCTAGGTGCCATGTGTGGTCAGAATCACCTAAATGCACTATTTTGCATACACATACCAAGACATTTCAATATGACATGGTTTGTGCAGTAAATACCATTGTCATAAATCTGTCTTTCTCTAGAACCTTCTAGCCAAGATCTCATCAGATTGCTGCTAGATTTGGGGGTTATCTGGGATTCATAGAACCACAGGTACATATATAACGCATATTATTCAACCCTTCCTAACTGCTATGGGTGGTGAGGATAATATATCCCATCAAGGATGAACAGAACTATCTGTAGGACTAAGAAAGGACTGCTGCACTCACACCACTAGGAAGTACAAGAATAACACTGAACTTGGAGAAAGTGCACAGTGACCCCAACACATCAGCGGCACAGACCTCCTGGAGTGATAAGTCACTAAATCATGGCCAAAAGGTAGAGATACTCTTAGTAGCGTGGCATGCCACAGTAGGGGCTGGTTGTCCAGCCTGTCTGTAAGCCATGATGATGAAATCCATTACCCAGTGGGCCAGACTCTGTTTGCACAAGGGAGTCCTTTGTGTCTTGTGTCTGAGGATTACATGGCTGCTGTATGGTCTAAATAGTACCATAGGATGCAAACAGCTCTGAGAGCTTGCTCTAATGGAATGCATCAAGGTCAACTGACTGATTTACAAAATTTGGTAATATAATGTAAGGCAGGAATCCCATATTCAACCACAAGGCTTTCCTTCAACAACCTTATTGCTAGAGTATGTAGTTCTCCCAGTGTTTTTGCTGAATTAATCACTAACCAAAAAGGCATTTTCAGAAAGGTATCTTGCACCGACTCATAAGAATGGGCTTTAAGAGATTCTGAACAAAATGGGAGATCTCACTATGGACTCCTCTGGAAATGTGGTGGATGGAGACGCTTCTCCTGTTTAAAAGGTTGACATAGGTTTTTGAAACTGTCATGACAAGCTGAACTGAGAACTTACTAGAACTGTCTAGTAATATGGGAACGGCTAAGAGGCTACAAGATCCAGTGGTAGCTCAAGCCCCCACCACACCACTGTTGGGCAATTGAGCAAGGCCCTTAACCCTCCCCAATCCAAAGGCACTGTATCATAGCTGCCCCTGTGTTCTGAGTCTTCCTTGGCTGGGATATGTGAAGAAAAGAATTCCGCTGTGATGTATGTGTGGCAATAATATAGGCTTCTTGCCATCTTTTTAAGATCCACGTACTAGAGGCATTTGCATTCAGAGCAAGTCATACTTTCACCAACACATTGTATTGTCCCAGAACTGGTAAAAAGACCTTGATAACCAGATGGACCATCCTCAGATCTAGCTGGATGATGTGTTCTGATTTTACAGGGGCCACGTGATCCCTGTACCCCTGTGTTGTACAACACTGCTCCCCAGCATTTAAACCAATAATCCATGCTGACTACTTGTCTCCAGTCCCATTTGCTTGGAAAAGCTTTGTATCTCTTCTTCTTGCAAAAACAATGGACACATGATGTTTGGTGGTCCAGCTAACAGCTGATAACCCACTTTTTAACACAGCTCTCTAACTCCGGCAATATCCTGATGCCGCTGAGTAAATAAGGCCACTTGAATGCATGTCAAAAATGCCCATGGAGATAGATAGAGGCTGAAGGGTTGAACTTTAGAAACAATCTGTGTGAGAATAAGCACCATGCTGGTCTGCCTGCTCTGTGGTAGCACAGTTTGAGCTACATCTGACAACTTTAGCATGTGAATCAGTAAAGAATTGGTTAAGCCATCTCCAATATGGAATTAAACACCATGCTTGTCCATGCAAAGAAGTATAGATCATTTCTATCATGAATCTGTTCAAGCAAGAACTAAATCATCTTGATTTAATCCAGTTACTGCACAGTAAACAACTTTTTCAGCTGTAAAGCATCCAGTTACCTAGGATCCAACCTACAAGTCAACAACCGCAGCAGGCTCAAGGGCAGAACTCTTGCTGCCTAAGTTAAGTATCCTTTATTTTGTCACATATACATTAGTGAAATTCTTTCTTTGTAAATACCATCCTTGGAGGGTTGGCATCAGAGCAGAGTCAGCCATGATGCAACACCCTTGGAGCAGGGGTAATTGGGGGCCTTGCGCAAGAGCCTAATGGTGGCAGCTTCACAGTCCTGGGCCTTGAACCCCAATATTCTGATCAATAACCCACAGCCTTAACCACTTGAGCTTCCACCGCCAAGGTTTGATCCCAGGAAGCAGGTAGGTGCTAAAGCACAGAACCATGGATTTTGGGAACAGGCCCAAAGAGCATCCCTAGTACACAGGACAGATTACATAAGCTTAATTTGCGCTAAACTGGCAGAACATGCATAGACTAGGCTTGCTGAGACGCGCCCAACATCCTGGCTTAGGTGTCCTTCTGCGAGGATCAAGTTGTTGAGAAGTTTTCCCAGAGAAGTATCATTGTCTCTAGATTGGAGTAAACAAATTTGACATTTTCTTCTGTGTTCTTTTCTAGGTTTTTTCTTTCTGTCTGAGAAAAACTCAAATCCTACTGGAATGTTTACACAGTCAAAGATTTTGTCACTCATTCCTTTTTGAAAATGCTTTGTTGTATTTGTTATATGCATATTCAAATGTGGCATATTTATTATAACTGGGATGCCTGCTCTAGACATGGGTAAAGATGAACATGACAGGGGTTTATTATCCAAAACAATGACAAGAGTTCAAACACTTAAATGTTACAATAGGAATCTTCAGTAACAAAAGGATTTGAAGGTTTGAATGTGTACTTCATTCACAAAAGGCTTTGTGGCTCGGATGACAAAAGTAAAGATTTGCGTTTGACAGATTTTGAATTAAAAAACGCAGCTTTGACGACAGAAACAACATTTAAACATTTGCAAATTTGAATAAGTTGCTCTGATGTCGAGTTTAATTGTTTTGCTGTTCAGATGTGCAGCCAATTAAGTTGAACATTTGAATAATTAACTTTGGTAGCAACCAAGTCTGAGAAATTTAATATTTAATTGTGAATGTTTACTTTTGAAGATTTGGAACAGCAGCTTAAAACTTTTAAACATTCAATACCAATTAACAGTGACAAATCTTATATGTTTCAATAGCCAGATGTGAACATAGACATGATATTTACCAGATCCAGCTGTTCTACTGCAGCACAGGGCTATCGGCAGCATATACACTATCAATACAGCTGTACTATAAAGTGTTGAAGTGATTTCTGAAGCATTTATTGTTTACTGTATAGATTGTACCATGTATCATTATAATAGAATGTCTAGTGTCTGTATGTCTGTTATTAGGTACGTTCACACGCACCCATTTTGTCAGTTCAAACAAATTCAATCTGATTGCAGATTCCATAGCTAAGTACTGTTAGCTCAATATTAAAATTTGATTCAAATATTAATTTACATGTGGATTACATTCACCGATCAGGCATAACATTGTGAGCAGTGAGAGGTGAAGTGAATAAGACTGATTATCTCCTCATCATGGCACCTGTTAGTGGGTGGGATATATTAGGCAGCAAGTGAACATTTTGTCCTCAAAGTTGATGTGTTAGAAGCAAGAGTAAGGATTTGAGTGAGTTTGACAAGGGCCAAATTGTGATGGCTAGACGACTGGATCAGAGCATCTCCAAAACTGCAGCTCTTGTGGGGTTTTCCCGGTCTGCAGTGGTCAGTATCTATCAAAAGTATCCTTTAAGTCCTGTATGTATCTCATGGAAGCCCCACTTCGCAACTTACAGGACTTAAAGGATCTGCTGCTAACATCTTGGTGCCAGATACGACAGCACAGCTCCAGAGATCTAGTGGCGTCCATGCCTGGACAGGTCAGGGCTGTTTTGGCAGCAAAAGTGGGACCAAAACAATATTAGCCAAGTGGTCATAATGTTATTCCTGATATGAAGTAGAGAGGGCATGAAGCCTTTATTATCGCCACACATACATTACAGCACAGTGGAATTCTTTTCTTCGCATATCCCAGCTGAGGAAGTTGGGGTCAGAGTGCAGGGGCAGCTATGATACAGCACTCCTGGAGCAGAGAGGGTTAAGGGCCTTGCTCAATTGCCCAACAGTGGGGCTTGGTGGTACTGGGGCTTGAACCCCGATCCGCGGATCAACGACACAGAGCCTTAACCACTTGAGCCACCACTGATATGTGTATATGCTGAAGAAAATTCCTGTTCATCTGTTATCATTGCCTTGACTGCACGTGTGCAACGTGGTTTGAAACCGACTGAGAAAACAGCCTAATTTAAGCGTTCACTTGGCAAATCTTTCTTATTTACAAGATTATTTAAATTCTACACCACCCTTTTCAATCTGATCAAAAACTCACTTGGACCTATTGGTTTAAAGTCTTATCAATCTGAGCTACAAATTTGATCACTAACAAATAATTTGGTGGAAACTTAGTGATTGTGTTACTTATCTGCATTTCTGATGTTGTTCAGCATTAAGTGTAGCACAGTTTTTCCAGAGGAACTACATTTCATTTCTATTCCTTCTGTCTGTGATGAGTGAAACGGCAAGAAATCCTACTTGACTTGACTTGACTCGACTTGGCTTGAAAAGAGTTGGGTTGTTTGAACCTGTTATTATCATTACACACCTGGCTACCTGCAAATATTTGAGGTGATCATGAAGCATTACTTTTTATATATATATATATATATATATATATATATATATATATATATATATATATATATATATATATATATACAGTATAAATATCTGTAGTGATTTATCAGCTAAAAATTGAGCAACATGTAGCAATGAGTTGAGCAATTTTGTTTGTTTCTCACAAAACGAGACAGAGGTTTCCGAAGGATAATCCAATCATGTTTAATTAGAAAAAAATGTACAATTGATGAACTATTCACTTGTAAGTTTTTACCATAGTAATCATTATTTGTTCCTGTTTTTACCCTAGTTCATTGCTTATTGTCTTTGTGTGAATTTCTTTATTATTTATGTCATTTCTTCCATTTGAAATATTTTTACAGTCTATACATTCTGTATATTTTACTATTACTATATACTACTACTATATTATACTACTACTATGCTTATATTACAAAGGTAACCTTTCTAAAATTGATAGAAAAATCCATTAAATTACCAATCATAAATGTTTGTATAATAATTAATAACTTAATAACTACATTGTACATAACAATCTCTTGCTCTCTTTTAATTCACCAGCTGTTCAGTTATGTCCTTGTCATTTGTTCTGCGTTTAGATCAGATGTGTCTTTAGTCAGCTATTATTACTTCTTTTGCCATGAGGGAAATGTGGACTGAAGCTCCTGCTGTGATTACAGGAAACCATAATGAGCACTTAAAGGTGGGAAATGATGGTGTGTTTTCAGTGTGCTCCGTTGTGCATTACAAGTTTGCGGGTTGCATGATCATTTTCAGAAGCGTTCTCAGTGGATTTGTGTTTTGTTGTTCTTTCGTTTTGCTTAACACATAAGCTCTTTTGTGTCTGGGGCAGCTTAGGTGTGTGTCTGATTTAGCAAAAGACAAACAGAGACGGCCTTTAGAGACAAACAGACAGAAAGATCTGATGAAATCTGCTTAATGGAGAAATAGAGTATGAGAGAGAGAGAGAGAGAGAGAGAGAGAGAGAGAGAGAGAGAGAGAGTGCATTAATAGGTCCAAACCAAGTCTAAGTCTACTCAGATAAAAGGCCAGACAGATATACATCCAGCTGCTAAAAAGAAAAGTTCGAATTGACATCAAAATTACAAACCTTTAAATTCCTCTTGCAAGATGAAGCTGTAGTTTTTCACTTGAGAGTCTGCTACCTCTCTAAACAGTCTCTAAACAGTACCATTACTAAAGGAAAACTTCTTCTTTGTCATGGACAATTTAACATGAAAAAGTTTCAGCATTATATTTATCTGTTACACTGCACTGACACTGACTCTTTCCAAACATTATAAATAGTAAACGTCTCCTAACAGAAAACTTCGATCGACCAGGTCAATTATTACACTTTCTTTTTTTGTTTACACTGAGCATCCATCATACAAGTCCCTCTAAACTGAATGCACTGTTACTATAGAAACAACATCATATTAAAACGAGTGCATTAGAATAAACCTGTGATTTGAATTACAACTAGCAGACAGAGTTGCTGTTATAGTTGTTTAATTAACACTTTTTGACCAATCGGAATCTAGACATCAACAACATTGTGGTATAAGAAATAAAAAATATGAAATTATAAACTTTCATCATTAATCGATGACAATGTTTATTATTGTTAATGTGGATAATTGGAGTAATGTAGGTCAAAAGCTTTTCCATTCAGAAGAAAAAACAATGCCATAATAACAAATGTGAATGAGTAGACTTATTAACCATTTTAGCCTAACACTGGTGGGCAATATCATAACTTTTTATTCAGTGTAAACAAATAAATGATTTTCTGGCTGTGAGTCTGATATAAAATGAGTCAGGACTCTGTTGGCTTTCAGTGTGAGATGTGTGTTTTTCCTTCTGTTGGATAGCCTTACACAGAATTTTAGTGGTTGAAGATAAACACCTTGAAATAGTTTTTTTGCAACTTTTCTAGGAATATATTGCTCATAGTAGGCTAGATAAAAACAGAAATATTTATGAAAAACTACAAATTCTACAAGTCCTGAGTGTCTACTTTCATATGAGCTTCATATTAACCACCACTGTGGAGTGAGACATGACAAAGACACTCAATGCTGAACATCTGCACAACAAAACAGGAGGAAATTCTATTTTTTGCCTCTAGAATAAATGAACGGATGAACGAATGAAAGAATGAACAGATGGTTGGTTGGATGGATGGATGAATGAATGAATGAATGAATGAATGAATGAACAGATGGATGGATGGATGGATGGATGGATGGACAGATTGTTGGATTGTTGGAGGAATTAATGAAGAAATGAAAGAACATATGGATGAACAGATGGATGAACAAATGAATGAATGAAT